>CABHPH010158915.1:6983-19890 GCA_902168325.1 Peromyscus nudipes | reverse complement strand
TGGGGGGTGGGCCGGGGGGAGGGGGGCGGGGCGGGAGGAGGGAGAACGGGGGAATCTATGGCTGATATGTAAAGTTGAATTATACTGTAAAATAAAATAAAATAAATTAAAAAAAAAGAACTCTATCACAAATGTAAAAAAAAAAAAAAAAGGAAGATTCTGATGGACAGGGCTTTTACCTTGACTCTTCTGCTTGCTCTAACAAGGTCTGTTAACAAGGTCTGTTCCTTTGCCAGGTAAGATGTGCTGCTGAGAAGTTCAGTCATCATCTGAGTAGCAAAAGACCATTTCTGTTTTCTCAGGTCTAGCCCAAAATCTGAGCTGAGAATATACACTGGGCACCCACTGTATATGAGCATGTAGCACACCTGATCTCCAAGCTTTGTATTACCCCAGTTCTCTTGGGAAAAGAATCCTTCCAGGGCCCAGATTTCAGTTATAGAATCAAGCATGGGAGATGGCAGTTTCAAAGTATGGCTACCAGTACATCTGTCTTCAAACCCCAAAATGCTTTCTCTAGAATATAGGCCATTCAGAATACTACCACATTCCCACTGATCATGGAGGCCATTTCTCTATAATTTGTTGTTGTTGAATTCTTAATGAAGAGAATGTTATAGAAGTGAATTTGCATGCTTAGATCTTACCAATAAAGATTTTCTGTTTAATGCTTTTTTTTTCTTTTACCCCTTTCTTTCACGCATCATTGAAATCCAGCCCCCATGTTTTAAGGCTCATTCCACATGCGTGTTTGACTTGACAGCAGAGTAACCAAGACACTGAGCTTGTGTAACCAGTCAGTGGGTGGCCCAGGTTTCAAACTTAGGTAGTATGACGGTAGTCATGCTTGGTTGCCTCTACTGTCTGAGGTCCTTGTTTTCACAAATCTTATTCCTTCAGTTTGGGCAGAAGGACATTCTTTCCATTCAGTATTCTGTGGTTTTAATGTAGCCCCAAAGTTCATTTGTTGTACACTTACTCCCCAACGTAGCACTGTTGAGAAGTGGGGTATTTAAGAGGTACCCAGGTTGTGAGGGCTCTGCCTTCATGAACTGCAGGAAGGAGTTCAGGATGTCGGGGGTGGGGTGGGGGGAGTGGAGGTTTGTTGTAGAAGCACACTAAACATCTGTATAGAGGAACCTTAGTACTGGGGCACACACCAAGTCGAGCTGTGCCTCCCGTACTCCTAGAGGAGTTGTGCATGCTGTACTGGCTCTTGTCCTTGTTTCAGAAGGGTACAACAGTATGTCTTCACAGCAGCCAGGGTAGGAGAGAGGTAAGTGCAGGGCCTGAATGTCTGGGCTCAAATCCCAGCTCTACTGTTAACTATTTACCAGTTTAACTTCCCTGTGCTCTAGTTTCCTCATCCATAAACTGGAACTACTGTGGTCCCTTTCTCATAGAACTTCTGATCTAACTTAAGGAACCTAGGCATCAGAACAGTGCTTGGCCTATTAGCTGTCAGAAAATATCACTTCGTATCAGTTACTGGTATTTCAGAACAGCATTTGAACCACCTCCATTTTTCTGTTCAGATCAGATGTGTTGGTACCTCCAAGCACCGGCCTGATTCTGATCTTGACCACATGAGCTTCTAAATAAGATCCTTTCTTTTCATGCTAATTGTTTGTAGAGTATGTGAATAGTGTGTGAAACAAAATATATTTTATAAGACACGAGAAATGGGATGGCTCTCCATAGACACTCAGGGGAGCCAATGAACACACAGTGTAAGAGGTCAGAGAAATCTTGCTGCCCTAATGCAGAGACACAAATCATCAGATAGAGCATGGCCGTGGCGCACAGCCTGCCAATCACTACACAGAAACCTTATAGACCGAGCTGTCCATTGATAGACAAAGGCCCAGGGCTGAAGTGACTGCCCTGTGCTGCCTCCTTTGTATGAGATATGGACCAGGGCCCTGACCACTTTATGTCCCAGATAACCTGGCTCATTTCTTTTTGGAGTCCATCAGTCAATTTAGATTGTTATGACAAATGACTTGGATTTTCCATTTTGCAATTATCTGTTCATTATGTTTTTTTTTCTTGAATAAAAACTGTGGTAGACAGCTAGCTGTGACAAAGCAATATATTTAGAGAAAAGTGTCATTGCCAAAGCTAGCTGAGTGTCAGAACTAAGACGAAACACGTAATTACCAGTTTGTCTTGTAGTCAAAAAGCTCTGTTGGTGTGATGGCTAGATTAGGTTCATGATATTGTTTCTGCCTTCAGTTCAGGTGAATCTGAGGATACTGGGAGGTACACAAACCTTCCGGCATCGCTGGAAAAATGTCTCTCAGAATGCCTTTTTGATATGTTGGAACAAATGTATTACCAATACAAAATAAAGGTGAGAAGCTTCCCTTGGCCCTTGGTACATGTGCTGGTCTTTTATACCCATCACTGGGTCTCTGTCACTTAAGGTCTTTGCTGCTTCAATGTGCTGTTTAGATGGTAAATGCCTCCTGTGTTGAAGCCTCTGCCTCAGAACTGGCTTAATGAGGTCCCAGGAAGTAGTGCTATGCTTTGCTGCACAATTTCAGTTTCCCAAAGAGGTGGACGGCAGGAAACAGGCGAAGTGGGCTCCTCAAATAGACCTGAGCCACCAAGAGCTCTGACTGCGATTCCATCAGGTAGTATTGCACAGCAGCGGGGTGGGTGAGGGATCCCTTTGATAAAAAGACAAATTGAAAGGGAAAGAAAACCGGGAGACAAACGTTTCCATTGGGGACTGGGAGTAGAGGCCACTGCACCTGATCATACACGGGTTCTAGGACGCAACGGCTTTCGAATGTTCCAGGGAAGATTCCCATCTGACAGAGGACAAGGTTTTAATTAAGGTTTCTCTTGAGGAAAGAAGCTTTTCTTCCCACGTTTGGGTGCTAGGATCAATCTCAGTTCTGATGATGTCCCCATTTGGCTGGTAAAAGAATGAAAAAGCACAGATGTGTGGACAGCGGGTGGTTGTGCCTTCTTCCTCCCTTGTCAGCTCTCATTTTAATGGCAGTTCTTTGCAAATAAGAGAATAGAAATGCACACACATGCACACACACACAGATATAGGGAGGCAGAGTGACAGAGGGAGACAGAGAGAGGCACACTCACTCACACACACACACACACACACACACACACACACACACACCACACAGACACAGGGAGGCAGAGCGACAGAGTGAGACAGAGGCACACACACACACACACACATTTTAGATGAAGGTATCTTTATTATTTTCTTGTCTACAGGTACACAGCCCATCAGAGAGCTCTCTGCCTCAGTTTCAAACAGGGAGAGTGTATGCAACCTTGTGGGAAGGAAAACCCACTCAGTGCTTTTAGATTCTAGTTGGTGAAGCCCTTCTCCCTCTCAGCCAGTTCTGAAGGCAGTGATTCCCCACTTGACTGAAGTGCAGCCCAGTGGCTGGGAGAGTCAGATAACTTGGGTGTAAATCCAGACTGCTCTGCTTTCTTGGCGTGAGATCATAGGTGTTAAAGTAACATTGTGGAGTTTTCACTTCCTTAGCTGCAAAATGGGATATTTGCCATTGCTGTGTGATGTCAGAGCTAGTGACACAATCCATACAACTGTGGAACAAGGTCCTTGTCAACTACCAAGGACTTAGTCATTGTTACCAGTGTTAACAACGAGCAAGTGCCTGCTGCATTGGCCGTGGTGGAGACAAAGGCTGAAATTATATCCCTAGGAAGAAAAGGACATTAAAGAATGAAGTTCATTAAAAGCAATACGATTTGGAATACAAAGCTTAGTTATAATGAAACACTGTTGCATAGGTGGGCTTATACTGATCCATTTACAATATGAGATTAATTAGATGATTTATCTTATCAAAGCGCTGGTAACAATGGGTGTGGGAGGTGACTTGGCAGGAAAATGTGCCAAGTGTGGTGGTTTGGTTGAGAATGGTCCCCGTAGGCCCATATATTTGAATGGCTGATCACCAGGGAGTGGATGAGTTTGGGAAGGATTAGAATGGGTGGCCTCAAATCTTCAGTTCAATTTTCTGGAGTAAAACTTAGATTTAAAAACCAAGGAGCTTGGCTGCTGATCATATGAAAAGAAGATACTCCAGTGTCAACACGTCTTCCACCTTAGCTATGCCAGGTTTCACTTGCAAAGAAAGATGGTCAGAGTTTCTTTGCACATCTTCACAAGTGCACAATCCTATCGGTGCATATTTTCACAAGTGCACAATCCTATCGGTGCACATCTCCACAAGTGCACAGTCCTATCAGTGTCCAGCATCCTGGTCACTCTAGATGTCTCTCGCTGCCATGGGGCCTATTGTGCATTCCATCACGTCGAGGTCTGTAGTATCTTTGCTGACCCCTAATCGTTATCTTCCGTCTTTGGTGATAAGATGACCAATCTTTTGTCTCCTTTTTAATTAGGATGAACATTTTCTTATTGTTGAGCTTTGAGAGTTCTTTGTATATGTTGGTTAACGGTCTTTGATCAGATGAATATTGTGCACATATTTCTTCCTCGGCTCTGGCTTGTTATTCTAGTGCCAGTGTCTTTCACAGAGTAGAATGTTTCATTTTAATTTCTTTTGTGGATGATACCTTTGTTCATTTTCTTCCAGAGTGCCACCGCTAAACCCAAGGTCATCTGAGCTTTCTTTCATTTTAGGATTTTTGATAGTTTTGGGTTCTCCATCTGGAGTTAATTTTGGAGAAGGGTATAAAGTGCGTGACTAGATTCCATGCCCCCCCCCCCAGACATGTCTGTTTGCATCCTGCCTTTGGTAGGGCTGTTCATCATCTGGAGGAGTCACCATGGAGGTTGGCAAAGGCTTTTTACTGATTCCTTTTGGACTGGTTACTGTTAGCACTTGATGCTAGCAGCCAGAGCTTCTTCTCCCAAGCAAGGCAGGCTGTAAGGTTCTAAGTAGGAGAAGCTCCTTGCTGCTTTCCCCCACCTACCAGTTTTTTGACACGTTGGATTAAATTTCAGCCCTGGGCCAATCTGTCAAGGAAACAGGAAATGTCTGTTGTGATGACATATTTGCCTGCAGCTGAGGTTTGAGACCAGGTAGGTAGTCGTTTTTTATAGAGAAGCAATTTCTCTCCATGGGAGAGGTTGAATCGCTGGGTCAGCTCAGCCCAAAACCTTTTGCTTTGTGCGGATGAGCCTTTGATAGTAAGAAAATCTTTTGATAAATATATTTAGCCGTGTTGAGAAAATTCTTGAGAAACTTGAGGAAATAAAGGAGGCAGTCTTTTGGGGGTGACTACTGGGAGAAATACCAATCCTAACTATATAGTGATTTTTGTCAGTATTCAAAGAGTGGGTAAATGGCTGTAGCATGGTTATCAGTGCCCTGAAGAGACTGAGTGATAAGAGGCTGGGAAGCATATTTTTCATCACCCCAGAGGAACCTGCAGTTCTGACAGATATTGAAAACTACAGAAGAATCCCTGGTTCATTTTTTCATCTCCTGTGAAAGATAAGGACTTGCTGCTGCTGTCACCCTGAGCTGGCTGTGGGGTAAGGGAAGTCACTGCCATCTCTCCTTCATGCTGTCCTACCTTTGTGACTCTGCTGCGGGAAAAATCAATAGTTGATGCTGAGAACAAATCTAGCAGCACCCACAAAGCGCTGCTATCCAGTGCCTGCCTAACAAAGATATCACTTGTGGCCTTGGTAAAGAACTGTAATGGCTACAGAGGGCCTGGATCTTCTGGGCTGGTGGAGCCATTTTAGCAATGGATGCTGAGGTGTCTTCTCTGTGCATCCTCTTTCGTACCATTCAAAACCAGCTACAGATGCAAGCGGAAGCCTCGTGTAGAGGAAGGCATTGCACATGTTGAAAGCCAAAGTTCCTTCCTCCTGGCTCCTGGAGGAGGAGCCTGGGGTTGGGCTGCTCAGCTTGGGCTCAGGAGCTGTTGGTCCATTTTCCCTTGCAGCTATAAGGTACTCACTTGTCTAAAAAGCTAGAGAGCATTGTGGAACTTAGCTGGAAATACCGCTAGCAGTATTCACAAAGCTCCAGGCATCCCAGGCAACCACTTTGCTGTATTGATCAGTGACCTTCATTCCATTTTCTAAATATAAAAATTGCTTTGTGCTTTATAGGTTGATTTACAGCTAACCCCACACATGTGGATACCTTTCAGATGAAATGATCACCTGAAGGCATTTACCAATGACTTAGGATTGGTCATCATAATCACACTGGTCATTATAACAAGGTTACCACACACGGTGTGTCCAGACCTCACGCTCCCTTCCCTTATTCACCCTTATGAAGATCTTACTAATACATCATCTACAAGTGCCTCAAAAAGAGGGACAAAATGCTAAAGGAGGCTACTGTGCATTTTAACATGCGTTTTTGGTTAGTTATGTTTTGAAATTTTAGCCTATTGCTTTCTTATAATATGCTATCTAGTGGCATTGACTCATGGTGTAGGTCTGTAGTTGTGAGGTCAAGCTATAGGTTGGCTGCCCTATTTTTAAATAGGCTGCAGGCTATTATTAACAACAATAATAAAGAAAGGTATCCACATTTCACTCAGCCCTCTTTCAGCTAAAATTGGATCTGGACAGTACTATGTTTCTTTGTAGATGAGGAAATTCTTCCACATAGCTGGTAAATGGTGGAATCAAAGCCAAATTGGTATCACTCCAATGTGCCGGTTGCCAGGCTTCTCTACAGAGCTGTGTGTGGCAGGGCGTGAGCTCACTGAAGGCTGTGGAGGTGTGGGGATGAGGAGAGGACATGAGGATGCCTTTTGGGAGCAGCTCTGACTGGCCTTTTGGAGACTGAAGTCTTCCTTTCCCAGAGGCCACCTATGTCTTGTGTTTATGATACAGTTAATGGTTTCTACCAGCAGCGACAAAGCCTTGAAATAGGTAAGCCTAGTCAGATGCCAAGACTTGAGGGTGTTTTAGCAGCTGGCCCATTTGCTATGCCTGCTTCCTCTGGAAACTCTCTCCTGCCTCCGGTGACTGTCACAGCAGGTGTATCATAAGACCCACTGACCAGCACTGATTATTTAGTGTTAGACCCCCCCAAGCTAAGCTGGGTCAGCCACTGTTGTTTTACTGGGGATGCAGACATGAGACTTAGAGGTTCCAGCCATGGTGGGGGCTGTGAGTGTCCTGGGAAGAGGAAAATGTCCACCTGCAGCAGGAGTGGGTGATATAGCTGCTTAAAAGCACAGAGACAGAGATGGGGGGGCAGTTACATTCCAGGCACAGGCTCCATCTGTTTCCAAGGCTCCTAAGTCCTTGTCCTGGTGCTCAGTGTGATTATGTATGAAAAATTTAATATTATAGAATAAAGCTACATTTTTGCTTAAATTGATTAAGTAGGCTTCTGGTATTGGAACAGGGTTTTGACCTGGAGCGTCTATGGCCCACGTCCAGGTAGGAGGAGATGCCTGAAGAAGTGGGACATGCAAGTGTGGTGGTAATGCTGGGTAAGGTAAAGAATCAGAGAAAATAACTGTATTCCTATGGTTTCTGTACAACGCTGAAAAACTGAAGACCCAGAACACAGTGCCAGGTGCAACATGATGATGAACTGTTGAGGTGGGAAGAGGAAAGCCCACCCAGGCTCTGTGACTTCTGTCATGGAGTGGACATGGTGATCGTGGACAGGAGGATGGAGGATCAGGAAGCTGCAGCTGATTCATGAAAGGAGTCCATGGTGGGAGCAGGGAACCGTGGGCACCAGCAGAGGAAAAGAATTTGTGAACCCACCCAATGGAAAACTCCCAGGAAGAGAGCTGGAGTGGCTCTGGGCTCCTGGGATTCTGAGGAGGTCTGTGGCTGCAGGCACAAGCTGAGTAGGACAGAGATCAAACCTGGGCTCAGATGGAGGGCAACTAAGCAGAGTTATACTGCTGGACTCACATGTGGCTAAGGCCATCCTTAATTGTAAATCTTTGTCTCTCTGTTGTGAGTCTATGAGGTGCTAACCAATTCTCACAGAAAAAGATGCGCCTCTGTCTTTTTTGAAATGGTCCCCCATCCTTCTTCTAAGGACACTCCATGGCTCAGTGAACAGTAACTGAAATAAAGGAAGAGCCCAAGGAGAGAATCAGGTGGAATTCTTTCTCCATTTTACCATATTAGCTTTAAAATAAAAGAGAAAGGCAGGTCAATGACCCGGTGGTTAAGGGCACTGGCTGATTTTCCAGAAGACACAGGTTCAATTCCCAGCACCCACATGGCTCACAATCATTCCTAACTCCAGTTCCAGGGGATCTGATGCCCTCTTCTGGCCCCCACAGGCACCAGGAATGCACATGGTTCACAGACACACATGAAAGCAAAACACCCATACACATAAACTAAAAGCAAGTCTTTAAAAAATTTAAAATAAAAAATAAGAGAGAAAGAAATTACTTTGCAGAAAGTGGTTGAGAAATGCTAGGCTACACAGAGAAAGAAAACACTCTCTAGATAATAGGTAGAAGATATTTATCTAAAGAATATTCAGATTCTGTCTTCCAGAGAGGTTTCTCAGTCTTTACTGCAGTAAATCTTGTGACCCCTGAGCAGAGACTCTCCCCCTGTGTGGTTCCAGCTCAATCAGGCAATGTGTCAGGTTGTATTTGTGAGAAATTGATAATTTATGCACCATTTCACATGCTTTATATGTGAATAAAAGAGAAATATTCTGGGTGTCGTTGTGCTTCGTTGAATCTTTGCACATGGTGACCTGAGCATGTTTACTCAGAGCATTATAAGCAATTAATGATTCACCCATCTCCAGGGAACATTACCTGGGGCTCAGGAAAGGCAGTTTGTAAGCACAGAAAAACCTTATTAGTTTGTAGGGAAGGGGTGATAAGATTTCAAGGATAGCCTTGCCCTGGTGGAATACTCATTCTTGGGGAAGCTTCTTACAGTTCAGATTGCAGTAGCAAAGAGGCTTTTGGTCTCCACTCACATTAATCTTTTAAGTGGAAATGAAGCCGCCTAGGAACTCATGGACCTTCAGATGGAGAGGTGCCTGGTACTTAGACCATGGGCACCTTAGGAATCGCAGTGGAGAGCGAATGTGGAATGGGACCTGTGGACCTCTCAGAATTTTCCTCCTGGGTCTGAGTCAGTGGAGCTGGGCAGACAGCTTTGTTTGTTTCTGGGAGGCAACTCATCAGCAAAGGACAGGACATGCCTCTCTGACTGATGGGCTGTTAGAGGTTTAAAGTGTTTGCCTTGAGTGACCTTAGGGAAAAACACCATCCTCTCTGGCTTAATGCGAATTAAATTTTCGATTACTCCAGAGGAAGGAAAGGCAACGGCTCCAAGCATGCTTATTTGTGGGAAGGAAAATGAAATTAAACACTCCAGCAGAAGGAAGCTGAGTGCCTCACAGATCCCAGGGCATCACCCCTTGCCACTCAATGGCAGTGAAAATTTGATTTGAGGGGAACAGATATTTTAACTGGAGTGCCCTGCATCCATCGCAACATGTTTTGATTCTGAGAGAATAACTATACTAATTTGTATAACCTAGGAAGGAAATGAAGCATTTCCATATTTCTTTTTCCTCCCCGAAGGAAGAGTACTTCAGATGTCTTGAGTAGTCAAAGGAGAATTCAGCATAGGAATGTGTGGTCCTCTTCAGGGTATCTTTTAGAGATTTGCCATGTACATGGGTGTAGAGGATCCCTCCCTGGGGTGCTCAACAAACACAGGAATCTGAGAAGGGAAGTCTCATGATTTTCACAAAAGTGAAAATTAAGTGGTATTTTCTTCTTCTTGAAAGAAGGCAAGAGGAAGTTTGTGTGTGTATGTGTGTGTGCATGTGAGCATGTGCGTCTGAGTGTGTGAGAGTGTATGCTTCCTTGAGAGTTTGGGCAAGCCGTCTGTTCTATAGGCCAGAAAGACCAATTGTCCATAGGTTATTTGAGGTCTAGAATTGAAGATCTGTGATGGAGCTCAGTGGTAGAGCACTTACCTAGCATCAGTGAATTTCTGGGTGTGATCCTTAACACTGGAAAGGAAGACTAAGTTTCCACGAGTTTGGAGTAATTTGGCTGTTGGTATTCTTGGCTAGGACACACCCCATTGGATATGTTTGATTTGGAGAAGGTATGACTTTGAGACTTGTGAATATTCTCTATAGCTTTTGGTTGGAGGCATGTGTGGTGCTGAGGGCCCCCAGCACAGTGAGAACACATTTTTTCATGGATCTCCTCCCACGACAGGCTGTCTGGAAACAACGTAATAACAAACTTGGAAAAGATGAGATATGCAGGCAAAACAGACACCCTCCATATTCCCAAGCCTTTTTGTAATACACACACACACACATATGTATATATATGTGTATATATATATAATGGTATTTCACTGTGACATTTTCTATATGTAGATAATATGACTTCACTATCTCTCCCGCCCATTCCCATCTCTTGGCTCCATTGTGTACATCCTATTCTCTAACATTTTTTCCTTCTACTTTTCTTTCTTTGTGAGACTCTCTGTTTACATGTTTTTCTGTGTCTAGCTTATCCCACTAACATAATGATCTCCGATTCCATCCATTTTCCTGCCAATGACATGAGTCCCTTCTCAATGGCTGAATGATACTCCATTGTGTAGGTAGTCCACATTTTCTTTTTCTGTTCATCATTGATGGGCTATCTCCTTTTTGTTTGGAGTGTTTTTCTGATTTTTGTCAGAGTTGGCCTAGAACTCACTCCATAGCCCAGTAGGCTGGTTGTTTTATACTGTTGGTGGGAATTGAATGGCAATTAATACAACCACGATGGAGCTCGGCATGGAGGTGCCTCAAATACTCTTGTTTCTGTAAAGGCTACTGAGATCTGATATTAAAGCAATAGCTTCCATTTATGGTTAGGGCTTCAGAGGAGATATGCTAGCCTGATCTACGTATCAAGTTCCAGAAATATATAGTGAGACCCTGAGTCAAAAAAAAAGGTATATGTGATACAGGTGGTATGTTCAGCTGTGTATTAGTTTAGATTTTCAGTCACCAAGCAAGATGCTCCAAAATTGAAGAAAATGTACAAAATCCTGAAGCCTTTATGCCACTAGTCATTGTTATGACATCTGATTGTCTCTGAGGCACCTGAGGATGTCTGTGGTATGAAACATGGCTTGCATGAAGGAAGCTCCTCCATATCAGGAAAGGGTTAGGCTATAGTTGCTTGTACTGTTTAGTTTGTTGAATAACTCTTGTGAAATCTCATATCTGAAATGTGTTTTGAACTAAGAACTAGACTCACAATAGTCCTTTAGAGTATGCTGGGAAATGAGTGTTCCCAGGTGGAGGGTCAATGGTGGTGGTATATGCCAAGTTCTGGTCACCCACAATGTGCAGGATGGCAGGCAGAGAGCTTGAGTTCTCACAACTCTATTAAATAGCTTTCCAAGTGTCCACATTACAGATGACAATTAGAAGCGCATAGAAGTCACACTTAGCTCTATGTTGACTCGAATTGTGCTCAGAGATGTCTCAATCAAGTCTGTATTGATGTAACAAGGCTGGGTAATGTATAGAGAAAAGAGATTTTCTTAGCTCAAAGTTTTGGGGACTTAAAGTCCAAGATGGGGAGCCCTCTCAATTTGACTGTGGTTGAGGCCTCATGGTGAATGGCATTCCTTGGAGAGACAGGAAACCAAGGAACTGAAGGCTCAGTCTTGTTATTTGATAGCAGGTTACCTTCATGGACACGAACTTGGGTCCATGAAAACCACCTTAACGTCTTCTCGGGGCAGTGTTGCCAATGACCTGGCCATCCTTACCAGGTTCACTTCTTGTAGGCTCTACCATCTCCCTGCATTGAGGACCAATGATCGAAAACATGAATTCTGAGGCAGTAAACCACATCCAATCCACAGCAACTCATAAAGGACCTTGTTTCCTAACAGTAACAACCGGTGTATAATGCTGCTACTCCTCTCTTTAAGGTTAAATGAGGTAATGGAGAAGAAGGACAGAGAAGAAAAGGAGGAGAAGAAAGAGAGACAGGAGAGGACAGCAGGAGGAGGAAGACAGGGTGGACAAAGGAACACACCATTCATGTGTGCTTGAGTTTAATCAGTCTGTGGGGACCAGAGAAAGCCCCAAGCGTGTGGAGTCCTGAATGAATGTGTGCTGTTGACATGGATATGGCCATGTCAGGGGCCCCCAAATCTCAGACCCATGGGAAAACATCAAAGTCTTCCCTCCTGGTCTGAGTGTGGATGTTGATGGTGTGTGTAGGAAATGTCCACCATAGCCTTCTCCCCTGGGACATTTACAGGCTGAAGATGGCTTCCCTACAGACTGCTCCTACTGAGATTAGCTAAACCTGTCTCCTTGTTCAGCTGCATACCATAAACCCCGCCTCCTCTATCCGAGTGTAAAACTCATACTTCCTTGTTCTGCTGCATGCAGTAACTCCACCTCTCTGTTCAGCTCTGTGTAGTAAACATGCTGAGCTGCTGGGGGTTGGGGGCTAAGACTTCTCCACTAGAGAGCCCAGTCTACCCAAAACCCAGCTTCTTGTACATGAGTCCAAAAAAACGCCTCTTTTCATCAGTCCCTTGTCACCCCAGTCAGGTCCATCCCTGGAGCCATGCAGGACCTGACATTAGAGCCTCTGTATTTTCTCTGACAATTACAAGTTTGTTCCAGGCAAAAGCCAGGCATTTTCATGAATGAATATATAATCTAATTTAAATAGTAAAGAACTGTCAAGAAGGACAATTGAACCTTGCTTTTTCCTTTCTGTCCCCCCACCATAGCCTTTTCTGAAGACAGCAACTACCCTGTATCCCAGGTTGGTTTATAACTCACTATGTAGCTCAGGCTTGCCTCAAACTCATGCTCTGCCTCTTAAGCACTGGAATCATTGGTGTGAGCCACCACACCCAGTTTCTATCCCTTGCCTTTTATAAAGGTTCACTAAATGG
>CABHPH010158914.1:11406-42249 GCA_902168325.1 Peromyscus nudipes | reverse complement strand
GTATCTGAGATACTTTTCTTTGTGAGGACAGAATTTTGCCCTTCCTTTCCACAGACTGCCTGGGCACAACTATAGGTTCGGGGCCTTGTGACCAGTACCTCCCATGCGTGAAGATGCCTTTAGAGAGTCACAACTTCTTCAACTCTTTCAAGTAACCATCTGGAACTTTCTGGACACATCTTGTTCCTGCCCACTCTGCTGGAGAGTACTGCACAGAACTGGGCTGTTGTTCAACCAGGTCTTGATTTGGACAGGCAAAGCTAGAGTCCTATCATGAGCGGACTTCAGCTGCCTCCTCCTCCTATAGGCTGGAGAAGCCATCCACTCTTCCTAAGTTCCGATTCCTGCTTTCTAAACAATAACCTGTGCAGGGGCATATGAAATCCTGCCATGGCCTATGGCAGTGGTATGTGCTCATGTGTCCTGCTGCCCTGGGCTCCCTGGGACCATCCTTGCCATCCTGAGTCCTCCAGAGATTCTAGTTTGGGTAACCATGAGACTCTAACACTTGCTTTTTCTACTAAAATGTGCTTTCTGGCTGGAATAGCTAAGGAAGGAAAATTGGTCCAGCTAGAGGATCACACAGCTCTGGGGTGTTTTCAGGTTAGACAAAACAGCTCCCACTTGGATCTGTCTATACACCCTCTGCAAAGTTCTCCAGATGAGGCTCTGAGCCACGATTCCGCGATCACTGGGGATTTCCTGATGGCAGAGCTTCAGTCGGAAGAGACAAGGCCACCAATTCCAGGAAGAGCTCCACCTTCCATACAAGATGACTTTCTAAATAATTTTGGTGGGAGTGGGGTGGCCTAGAGTTGGAGAGGGTAATCAGTCAGGAATGAGAGGTGGTGTGTGTGTGTGTGTGTGTGTGTGTGTGTGTGTGTCTACATGTATGTATGGATGCCAGAGGTTACCTTTAGTTGCCTTCCTCAGTTACTCTGTCTACACCTTAGTTTTTGGTATAACATTTCCCTTTTTCACCTGAGACTCATCAAATGTGGCTAGACCAGCTAGCGGTGAGTCCCAGGAATCCTCCTGCCTCCATCTTCCCCAGTGTGCAATGATGAGCATGCACTACTACATTTGGCTTTTTCACATGGATGCTGAAGATCATACTTGGGTCCTGACTCTTGCAGAGCAGGAAAGGCTCAGCACCTGAGCCATCTCCCCAGCCTGAAATGTGGGGATGAAAATCTAAAGAGACAGAAGGCAAATAAGATGCTTACCAGAGAGTCCAGCTGCCCCACATCTCAGCCCCCATCACCAGAGCCTGCCACTCACTCCTTTTGTTAGCCTAGAATACTAACCTAACCTTTTGCTTCCAAGTTGGATAACTTGGAAGTACCTTACCAAGATTCCTCACAGAAGGCTAGCAACACACATCACCAATAAGAACCAATTCAGAAACCCTTGGCCTGCGAACTAGCGAAGGAGTATATGTATGATCCTTACAACTGCCAGAGAAGGGGATATTATTTATTCTCATTTTATACAGAGGGCCTAGGTTCAAAGATATGAGGAAAACTAATAAAATCTCTGAAGCTTATGTGGGTCAGAGTTGGACTTCAATCCAGGTGTGACACCAGGGTGTTATTGTGAGTGTGATCTCTGGGGTCACTTCTGGAAGAGAGGCTAGCCCAACCTCAATGTGGAAATCACTTAAGCTCTCACTTGAGACACCATGTCTTTGAGTAACCAGTGCTGTGCAGGCGCAAATGTTCCCTCCTCAAACTAATGCGCAGGCTGGCTCATTCCCCCGCCTCAACTGCACCCCGCAAACCAAGGTTTGGGAGAAGAGACATATTACGTGCATCCCTCAAGTTATGAGAGAGAAAAATGAAAAAGACAAAGAAAATCTGGACCAAAACACAAGACTCTGAAATGGGGAAATGAAAAAAGCACATAAAATAATTGAGATGGTAAATCTTCATCGTCAATGTGACTGGATCAAGAATCACCTGTGTCTGCAGAGGCATTTCCGGAGAGGATTGCCTGTGAACAGACCTACCCTGGTGTGGCTGGCATCATCCCTACGTTAGGGGGCAGTAGGGGGTGGAGGGGCAACAGGGATGAGCAGAAAAGGGAGAGAAGAAAAGCAGCCAGACACGAGCATTTCCTTTATGTCATAGTTACTGTGATGCACATCTGTGGTCTTCTGTGCCGTCCCTCCAGCAACTAAAGTCTCTAGAACTGTGAGCCAGCATGAAAGCTTTTGTCTTCATGTTCTCCATGTCAGATATTTGTTAGGTATTTGTTACAGCACCAAGAAAGCCAAGAAACACAGTGATGAAACAAAATGTGGAAAGCAAGATCAAATACTTACAACACACTAAATGTGAATAACTTATACTCCCTGAATCCAATTCCAGTCTCAAAGACAAGCTTTTATTTACCTTGGAATTATTAAAACTTCAATAGCGATATATAGACTAAAACAGAACACTTTGATGCCTGCTATAGACATAAGCTGATTTAATTCTCATAACGATCATAGTAAATTGGTACTACTATTCGCATGATTCTGTAGATGAAGAGAAGATGCAGAACTGCATGTCTTATTCCCAGCCAGCAAAGGGCATTGCCTCTGGTGTAAGAAGAAGTTGGATAAAGAATCCTGCATGAAACAGTATACCCGTCCCTCCCTTTACTTAACTGAATGCCTCCCGATGTTCCAAAGACAAACGGCCTGCATTAATCCTGGGGAAGAATCTTGGACACTAGCCGTGGTCCTGGGCGATGCTAAGCTTTGACTGTGACACACAGAGAGGAAAGGATTTTGGACTGTGCTGCAGTGTGATGCTCAGGTAAAGTCCTTTGAGAACGCATTTTCTGCTTGGCTTTCCAAATCTGCTTTATCACTGCCAGTTTCAGTATGAAGCCTCAGCCTAGTGGGCATCCCCAGCATTTCTGAGATGGCAACATGATGCTATCATCTACAGAGGTTACCATCAAGAATTATGCAATCAAGTTATGTTGACTGTTTTAAGTAAATCTACAAATTAGGGTTGATCTGTATTTATAGCTTGCCTTGGCTAGACAAAGCCTACCAGCCAGCTTGGACATGGAGATAGCAGTCTAGTGAGGGAGCTGGGTGATCCCCTGATCACACTACCACTGATTTATGACTCTAGAAGGTTGAAGCGCCGCCTCAAAATCCCCTCCTCCATCATTTTTAAAAAGAACTGTTTTCTGATGTCAACCGTACCAGGAAATCAAAGACCTGCCATGGGGAAATTACTGCAGATGTGGATTTACTCACCGAAGGATGAACAATGGGCTGCGTAGTCATGCTCAACGTCATTACAGAAGAACAGATCACAATAAGCACGAAGTAGATCGCGGCTGTCCTTGGCGATTTCATCTCTTCAGATTCGAGTTGTTTTGCCTGAAATGGAAATATGATGCTTTAGAGACACAGCAAATGATTTATGAAACAAGGAAAGAGTTACCACCCCCTGTCTTGAAAGCCACATCACACAGGACTTTTCAATAGAGGGGAAGGGCACAGACAATCAAATTGAGGAACAAGCTTTGTTTCAGTGGGGACATAAACACGTCAGGGAGGATGAGGAGAGGAGGGGGTTTGGGGGTTCGGTTCCTGCACACGTGAAGAAGAGTGGGGTGAATGAACGAGAGGAGAAAATGAGGCCGAAGAAAGAAAGCAAGAAAAAAGAGACAGACAGTTTAGTAGGAGATACGGTTAGGCCTGGGAGATGGTGCCGTGTGCCAAGCGCTTGCCGCACCAACATGAGAACGGGATTGTGCATCCCCAGCACCCATATAAAGCCAGGTGAGGCTGCACCATCCATAAATCCAGAGCTGCTGTGGACAGATGGGAAATGAAATGAACAGCATCTCCGAAAGCTGCCGGCCGGCTAGCCTGGTGTACGCAGCAGTGAACGTCAAAGAGACCCGGCCTCAGACAAGGTAAGGCTGGATACTTGGGGGTGTCCTCCAGTCTCCGTGCATGCAGCGTGGCCTGTGCACACCCCACATACCTAGATCTGCACGAGAGACAGGGAAACTCTCTTTCATGTAGTCCACTACATAGACTGTACCATAAAAGCATTCAGAAAACTTGCCTCGCTTTTTGCTACATACACTGCACTTTGATATTTTCATGTCTACCCTATTCTATCTTAATCTATTTTTTATTTTAATTCTGAAAGCAACCCATTCAGTTTACCCTTTGACCATATTAATAGGCTGGGACTTACTAGTATTTAGTTATAAAGATGCCAGTTTTACTTTATAACACTATTTATATCATAGTATAAATGCCATAAAGTATTCTATCAGACATACTAATTTTTAAACACTTTCTGTAGAATGCTGGTTATGTATATAGGAGCTTTCTTATAACCGAATCAATCATTCTTGTATTTGAAAATCGGAGCAATAAACTCAAGCCAAGTACATCCAGGAATCAAGAAAAATGACTCCTTTCTTTTCTGACTTCGTGTGCATGTGCAGTGTGCACACAGGTTGGTTCGCCTATGCATGCATGTAAGGAGGCCAGAGCTCAATGTCAGGAATATTCGTCCATAGTGTTCCACCTTATCTTGAGGCAGGTCTTTCATTGAACCTGGAGCTCATCCACTTCAACTGGCTGGTCATCCAGGCCAGGACCTGACTGTCTACCTCCCCAGTGCTGAGATTACGGATGCTGGAGACTGTACTGGGCATTGACGTGGGTGCTAGGGATTGAACAACATGGTAATACAGCAGGCATGTGACCCACTGAACCACCTGCCCGGCCCTCTTTTCTATGGCCACATGATGTGTGCCACTGAAAAGAGCCACAGATCAAGATGGGAGATTTGGATTAGGGACCAGGATTGGGTCGTTTTTGTGACCTGTATCCTTGAGACTAAATCTCCTGTTTCTTGACCCCAATACTTCACCTGTAAAGTGGAGATCATTATACTTCCTCCCTTAATTCTCTCAGAATTTCCTGAGATGCAGATGAGATTAAAAGTCAGGAAGAGCTCCTGAGAAAAGAATTGGAAATATCAATGCACAGTGAATACAACAACGGTTATCATCCCAATGGTCAGTGAAGGGCAGAGGGCAGCCAGGAGGGAGCTGCAGAGAACACCAGAGGCTCAGGCTCAGGATGCCACACTGATGAGGGCCAAGAAGCACGTGCCAGGAAGAACTGGATGTCAGTCAAGAGCCAACTGCCTTTCCCTCCTCCCCGGTGAGAAAGAGGGAAACACACGGCATTGTGAAATGTTTCAGTTGGCACATCTGGCAATCAATGCATTTTTAAAATTCCTCAGCTCAGTGATTTTAGGACAATGCTTTGCAGTTTCAGCTATGGGGCTAGATGCCACAGGTCAGATGCATCTGCTGCAGGGAAACTGTAGAGATACATTATTTAGTCTTTATGTTTGATCTGGGCATAGGCTGATGAAGTCTGCTGTTAGCAACTATCTCTAAAATGAATCAGTCAATCCTATATCTCCACAGGATACTCCCTCGGCAGGTGAATTAATCTTCTCAGGTCCCAACAGAGTATGTTCTACACTGGTCCGCACCACAATGAGGCAATTAGTCAAGGGTGTGAGAAATAATAACAGGGTAGTTAGCCTAGGGAGGGACTCAGGCACGGGCAGGGAGGGGGCAGAGTAAAGCTCTGCTCTTTACTTCCCAAATGCTTCAGTGAATCTTTTCTGTTTGTTTATGTTAGAGTTATGGTGAATTATAATGTCCCTAAATTGTGACATCTGATGCACTAATATAGGTCAGTGGCCATTACAGTTCCATCTCTCTCTACCTCTTAGCCTCTTTTGAGACTGTTCTTGGCATAAGGCAACATTCTTCTTTCTGTTGAGATAGTTGGAGAAAAATATAATACATTGCTTGACTCATTTGGTGTGTGTGTGATGTGTGTGTGTGTGTGTCCCCAAAGAGACAGGACTCTTCCTACGAATATTCTCTGGAATGAGGGACAACTGTCAGCTACACTGCGAAGGTGAGGCCTCCTTTGGAAGAAAGGAGAAAACCATTACTCTGAAGGGAAAGCAATATTCCAAATAATTGGCAAGTTGTGAGGCAGGGGCTTGGTTAGAGGGAACACGGTGCCAGCTGGGGACCCCTTCAGCGATGGGGTTCCTACTTTATCAGGGAAGATGTGTGAAGCTGCCATTCCTCCCAGACTTGCCCCTGATCTTACTAATGCATCTGCCCTCTGGCTCACAGGAGTTCTCACCCAGGAGGAATTTGCAACTCAGCTAGTGAGAAAAATATCCACACTGATCCAGTTGAGACCTGGAGCTGCCTCCCACATTCAAGGCCATGTGTGGCCATGGTGCCTTTAGTTGTAATGCCCCTAGAAATGCAAATTGCTTCTCACTTCCCTGGAGTGAAGGTCAAAGACTAAGAGACGCAGAGAAGCAAGAAACATATCTGTTGTCATTCCCAATCTTTCTCTTAATGAATTAACGTATTGGACACTCTACTATAAGCCACCTACTTGTATGAGCTGGCTGATCATGGGAACTGTGCTCTAATTCCCAGGATTAACCCCATCGTGCTGAGCAACTTCCCGGTCACCTCAGACTCAGTCTTCCTGTCTATGAAGTTTTAAGAATCAGATAAAAGGAAAGTGGAGGCTGATGTCATATTCCAGGAATAAGTCATGGTTATTCTCGGCAACACGCGGACCATGACATGTCTGGCTCCTCAGCTGTCAATAGCAACGGTCTCTTGCAGAGTGGCTATGCACCAGGAAAGGCACAGTGAAGCTCCAGTCTATTCGCCCAAACCTGAGAAACACCCTGCACTGAAGACAGACTCTTCTACTAGAATCTCACCAGCGGTCCCGGCTAACTCTGATTTTATTACGAATGAGGAAGTGGCAAGAGAGAAGAAAACAAACAGGTTTCTTGCAGAGTTCAACTCCTGGTCATAAAATGGTCACATCTAGGTTGTCTGATAATTCCGTGGACTGTCACATGGACGCCAGGATGCTCCCAACAGGGCCACTGTGGGGTTCTTTTTGAAATGATTGGCTTGATAAACTCCCTACAGCTCTGCCTTCCCATGTTCTCCCATCTGCCCCTCACCAAATACACTCAGCCATCTTGATTTTTCAGATGAGGTTCCTAAAGCTTAGGGCTAACTTTATCTCACAGCCAGCTAGGAGTGGAGACAGCCAGAACTCGAGCAGTTACCAATGATTCTTAAAAACCCAGCTAATCATATTTCCCTACATCCTGGTGAGCCATGTGGATAGGACATTGGATAATTGCAGGTGGTGGTGGAGATGACAATCCCTAGCAATGATGGTAGCTAACCACAACCCAGCGTGTGTTAAGCTCTCTGTAAGGGCACCATAGGGCAAGCCTTCCAGTATTCAGAAAATAAGAGGAAGACCATGAGTTTAAAGGTAGCCTCAGTTACACATCGAGATATCATTTCTGGAAATAAGAAGAATTGTAGCTGGAAGTTTTCCTGTGTCCTATCTGGTCCACAGGCTCTCAGACCCAAGTAAACACACAGAGGCTTATATTAATTAAAACTGCTTGGCCATTAACTCAGGCTTCCTACTGACTAGCTCTTACACCTAAATTCAGCCCATTTCTGTTAATCTATATGTCACCACATGTTCTGTGGCTTTACCTGTGTTCCATTACATGATGCTTCCTGGACAACGGGCTGTCGTCTCCTGATTCAGCCTTCCTCTTCCCAGAATTCTCCTTGTCTGCTTATCCCGCCTATACTTCCTGCCTGACTACTGGCCAATGTTTTATTAAACCAGTGTACAAAAGCATTATCCCACAGTAAGGATTTGCCAGGCGGTGGTGGTGCACACCTTTAATCCCAACACTCAGGAGGCAGAGCCAGGCAGATCTCTGTGAGTTTGAGGCCAGCCTGGTCTACAGAGTGAGTTCCAGGACAGGCACCAAAACTACATAGAGAAACCCTGTCTCGAAAAACAAAACAAAACAAAAAAGGAGGATTGTCTTATTTAATCCCCTCCACCACCTACAACTTGGTGAAACTACTAAATTATTCCTACTTACTTTCCAGATATAGAAGCAGAAACTTTGTTCAGGGCTCAGAGCCACACTGCTGGTACCAGATAGTGGAGAAATTGATTACCAAGAGACCTGTCCACCAGAGAAAGGGCATTTGAGCCGATCGAATTTCTTGGTGAAATAGCAACAATAATAAACAGAAAATTTTCGCAAAATGGACCAGGCAGCTGAAACATGAATTCTAGCCTCACATTGCCAGCAGTTATCCGTGTGATGCAGGGCAGGCCACTTTATCTTCTGAGTCAGAGTTTTCTTATGAACTAAGGCAAGGATTTGTCAGGACTCAATGATTGCAAGTTGAGTTACAGCAGTTGGCCTTGGGAAGTCTGTGACTTTGAAACATGTACAATTCCTTACATTTTTCTGCATCTCAGATGCAGTCTTACAGATTAACTTCTAAAGTCACCCCCTCTGATGTGAGACCTGGCCCAGGCCTCCCTTCCTGACCTGTGTACCATGTCAACAATAGCTGTGACCCTTTTGCTTTGGCCCAGATTAAGTCTTTCTGAAGCACCTTTCTCTCTAGGCCTTCTCTGCTTAGCTCTTAATGATTTTCAAAATAAAAGTACTCTCACTGGTACCCAAGGCCCCCCATGATCTGGCTTTTATTTTTTAATAATCTGTTTAATAAGTACTCCCCATATTTCTTCTACTGATGTTAGCTGATATAGGAATATCTAAAATAGTGCAAGAAGTTTTTCCAGTGTTCATACAAAAGCAAAAAGTCCAACAAAAACCATTCTGGAAGGTGGAGGGTAACAATTATCAGCAAACTATTTTAAGAGTTTGGCAAACTAAGATAATCCTGCCATTTACTTGGTTCATTAATCTTCATCTCATAGGCCCAGCAGTCACTGTACATTCAAAGTTTACCCACCCACCATGTCCAGGAAAAGGCTGCCTCCTAATGCTAGTCCCTTGGTGCGTGCAGCTATAAATAGTCCTGTTCCCCGAACACCTACACACACTTATGCAGGCCCTGGGCCTTCCTGCATGCATGACATGTATTGTTCCATGAAGTCATGATTCCCTCTCCCATCCATTCATGTGTCCATTTATTAGGTCCTGACAAGTGCCAGGTGTTCTGCTGGGCTCAAGGAAGTGGCGGTCACCAAGAGAGTGGGTCCTGTCTCCATAGAGCTTGGAGTCTAATGAAGCAGACAGATGTCATTAAAGAACCAATTACTCAGGTCCCTGTAGTATTAACAGTTCCTGAGCAGTTGTTATGTACCCAATGCTGAGAACCAACTATATTTAATCACTTCATCTTTATAACAATCTCACTGAAGGGTTTCAGGTATGCTTTCTAATTAACAGTGTGATCTAAAATTAACTGAGTCACACAGGGCTTAAACAACTTTTGAGTAAGAATTTAAATGTAGGAAGGCTAAATCCAGTGTGGATCATTTTATCAGTGTGCTGAATTTTCTGGAAAAACAAAACAAAACAAAACAAAACAAAACAAAACAAAACAAAACACCCATAAGTAGGACCTGACCCAATCTTGGGTCTGTAGAAGGTGTCCCAAGCACAGTGTTTATTATCTTTAGGTTGGGGGCGGGTGAGAGGGTGAATTAGAAGAAGAGGTTCCAGGTTAAAAACATCGTGTGCAAAGGCCCTGAGGCAGGAGAAAGCACAGTCCATTTAAGGAGCTATAAATGGGTCAGAGTGCCTGGACATTAAAAGAGCAGAAGACAGGTATTCTGGGAGGTGAACAGAAGCTAGGCTAGGCAGACCTGACAATTTCAACCACAGGATTAGTTAAGATTTCATAAAGAGTCATGTTGGGAGAGAAGGCTGGAACCAAGTTCAGCAGAATTCCCAACAGTCAGCTCCAGGCCAAGAGGATGATGGCATCCAGGTATTTAGGAATGAGACTCGAGTAGCAGGAAGGGGAAGAGGCCAGCCATGTCGTGCACACTTATAATCCCAGTGCTTTTGAAGCTGAGGCCTGAGGATCTTGAGTTCAAGGCCAGCCTGCGCTACATGTGAGACTGTCTCCAAAAACAAACATAGAAAACTAAAGCAATGAACAAGTTAGCAGAAAATGATGTAAGCCAGGAAGTTTTGGCATGAAGAAAGGGAATGTGGTCAACACTGTCCATGCTGAGGGGTCCATGAAGGAGGGACTGAGGGTGTCCATTGGAACTTCAGACAGGATGGTCTCTTAACAAGGACAGAGGTCTCATTGGGGTACTGAGGTGGTAATCATCCCGGGAAGAGTTGTAGAGTGTGTAGGAGGTAAGGAATTGGAGATGGCGAGCACAGGACTCAAGAATTTGCTTACAATGGCCTCAAGGGAGTGGTGGCCCTTCAGTCTGCACTGCATACTTGGGTAATGTTGTATCCATAGCTCTCTTTTGTATGAATTGAACAAATTATATTTTACACTAGGGTGATATCAAGGGAAACCTTGCCTCTAACTCAGCATGGCCTGGGGCTCACTAACCAGACATGCTACTATACCCTTTGGAAGTAATTTAGGAGCTGTCTCTTTATACCTTTTACGTCCTTGTTCTAGGGTAGAGACTAGACTCTTTTTGAAAACATATCCTTACCAAAATCAAGACTTAGACTAAAAATAGTGTGTTCACTTATGACCTCAACAAGAGAGAATAACACAAAACAAAGCTCCTTGTCTAGATGATGGGCAATGGGTGATGGTGCCTCATTTCAGGAGCAGCTTTACACTCTGAGATTATTTATTTGTTTACTGGGGATGTGGCTCAATGTCAGAGCAATTACCTACCCTACCAAGATTTGGTCCCCAGAATTGTAAGAAAGCAAACTAAGAGAAAACCACTTTTGGGCTGGGAGATGGTTAATGGGGAGAATGCTCACTGTGCAAATGTCAGAAACTGAATTGGGATCCCTAGCACCCACGTAAGAAAACTAAGCAAGGTTGTGTGTGCCTATAATCCCAGCTCTGGGGAGACAGAGACAGCAGCATCCTTAGGGATCACTGGTGGTTCGCCAGTCTAGCCAACTGGAGCGATCCAGGGTCAGTGAGTCAAAAACATGAATTAAAAAAGTAGGGAGCTATGGAAACAGACAACCAGTGTTGACCTCTGGCCTCTGTAAACATATGAGGGTGTATGTGCATCTGCACATACGTGTGAAAGTGCATGTACACACACACATACACACATACACACACAAAGAGGAAACAAAAATGAATAAATAAATAAGTCTTCATTCGTCTGCATGATGGTTGAGGACACAATAAGGATGGGATGCTGTCCATATGTAACCTCCCTCCAGAACTACAGAAGTGCGGATTCAAAATCCTTAAGTGTAGCTTTAAGAGGCTACCAACAGACCTGTATTTACAACAGCGGAGTCGATAAGACTTATCTCTGTTGACCTTATTTAATACGGTGACTCATCCCTGGCACATGCAGGGTTATAAAGTAAATATTTATTCAACACAAACACGAAACACAATGCCAATTAAAGGAGTCTATTGAAGAACATTTTTTTTCCTATTTAATTTTCCTTTGCCTTGATATAAGCTTCTGTGGCAGCATTGTGTCCCAGCAGCTCAGAGACTATCTGATTACAGAGGAGCATTTGTTTGTACACAATGGGATGGAGTTTTCCAAAACACACTACACATGTGTTGATTCTTGATAACTCTTTAGGCTTCTTGCCTTCTTGTAAGTCACCGGGGGATTTTAACCTTCAAGCGGAGATTAGCATCTTTAAGAAAACATGAAGTTCCTAACTGAACTCTTATCTATTCTATCTCATAGCTTCGATGTTTCACAGAAAGGGGTTTCCCTGCACCAGAGAGAACAATGTCAAATAGACATTCCAACTGCAGACAGGGGTAGCCATGTAGTTGGCCGCAGGGCTAGATTGAGAAGGAGTGGGTTTAAGCTTCACAGTCCTGGAGGTTTACTGCTGTTGGGTGAGTAGTTAAATAACACTAATGATGTGTGGCTAACCCTGCAGTCTGGAGTCTTCTGCTGGGCCTGATCTTAACTATTCCATTGCTGGATTGTAGAAAATCAGAACTGTTGTGGTCTGTCACGTAATTTAAAATATTTCAACATGTTGAGCTAGGGAGCTGGCCTAGTTGGTAAGGTGTTTGCTGTGCACACAAGAGGACGACCTAAATTCAATCCTATAGCATCACATAAAAAAGCCAGGCTCAGCAGAAACTTTGAGAACACTATGCAGGGCTAGAAGTGGTGACTTCCGGGTTTAATGAGAGATCCTGGCTCAAAAAATAAGGCGGGGAGTGACTGAGGAAGATACCTAGAGAGAGACACTTATCCTCAACATACAAGCCCTCATACATGCATATGCACGCCTCCAGGAACGTGTGAATGCACACACACACACACACACACACACACACACACACAAATAAAATATTCCAGCATGTACATCATTACAGGGCCATCTTAGCCCTCTGAAGCTGCTCCTTCCAGTCCTGGCCACACCACTTACAATGTGGTCTGGCTACCCTTGGTCATGATCTTAATTCTCTTACATTTTTGTTTCTCCCATTATGAATACTGTTGAATTTTAAAGATAAGGACTATGCCACACAAAACCGAAAAAGAAAACATAATTATCTCATTTTTCTCTCCACATGTAACTATAAGACCTTAATGCTCCAAGATGTATTAATCTGGACCCTGTGACTGTAGAGCTTATTATCGTAAGTATTTTACAAAAAATGACCTTGACAGTGTGTCTCACTGGGGCTCCCTCTGGTCCCTCACCTGTGTCCCCTCCTCTGTGACATCCCTTCTCCTTCCCCTGTTCCCCTCCTTCTCTCCTTTCTCATCCACCACAACCTCCAGAACCGGAGTCTTGCCAAACGCCTCTCCTTCCGGTTTGGCTTTTCTACCTTGACACCTTTGCTCTTGGGGAGCTTGTCTAGTTCCACAGTTTGAACAGTGGTTTTATGTGAGAACAGTCCAAGCTTTATTTCTACCCTGACCCATCTGCTAAATACTAGGTACATAATTCTAGCTGTACCATCTCCATCTGGGTCTAAATTTGGCTCAGCTAGAATCAAATCTGCTGTCTTCTGTGCGACCATAGTCTCTCCTAACCATATCTTTCTGGATTCGATTTCTGCTGCTTTGTTCTCCAAATACACAGGCCCACAGCCCTGCTGTTATTCTTGGGCACAAGATGCAGACAGGGGTAAGGAGTGGCATCCAAGCAGTTACTAGGTAACTGATGACACTCTCGGAGGAGCTCATACTCCTTTTTGAGGGGGTTGGATGTTACCCAGTCACATCTGGATGGTGGTTGTAATCTCCTGAATGCCCCTCCCCCTTTCCCTGACCACACATCCTACACAGTAGCAACTGTTAAGTTTTCTCTGGCGGAACTCTCCTCTAGACCACCACTGCATCTAATTCCAACATTTTCAGATGCCCTGAGGATGGATGCTTCGGCAACATCTGACAAACCAACCACAGAAACCTAACGCAAACCCAGCTCAGCCAAAGTTGTCTCCAGAATATTTGGATATAGACAGACCCACTCACAAGCTTTTACTGTGACTTCCTTTATAAAATATGGCACAAATACTAACAGTAAACATGGGTTAGATGCATTGCCACCTCTGAGTGTCTCCTCATATGGGTTTTGACCACTGCGAAGCTATTTTTCTTCCTTTTTGAGCTTGGGGCATTGTTTTGGGCCCCTCCCTTTTTTTTAATTACTCAGTAACAATGACCACCGCTACCTTTTATCAAGCACGTCTACAGACTAGATTTAAGGCTAAACACCCACACACATCAGACTCACTTAGTCTTTATGATCCTATCTTATGAAAACCACCATTATCCCCCACTTGTATAATGGGAAATCCAAAGCCTAGCTAAATAACACAATATACCCAGGTCACACAGCAAGTGGTAGTGTCTATTGCCAAAGCCTGAGTCCTTGGCCTTTGTGGTGCACAAAGCCAAAGCCTGAGTCCTTGGCCTTTGTGACACACCATCTCTCATCTTTTCTTCAGGGATGCATCCTTTTTTGATACACACCTGCATTTCTCTACCTAGCTACTTTTCTGGCCCAGCCTTGTTGATCTCTTGGCACCCTTGTTGTGGTTTGTGGAGTGTGGCGCAATAATTCAGTACATGAACTCTGAAGACAGACGGCCTGAAATGTAATTATAACTCTATTACACATTAGTTTTTTTTTCTTTAAGCAATTTACTTAACCTTTGTATATTTGCTCCTCTATAAAACAAGGATTACAATAACACAGGCCTGTTGGCACAACTGAAAAAAAAAAAGAGCAATCTTCACAAAACAATGGTCATGGTGCTTGGAACACAGTGAGCTCTTCATAAACACATCACCCAAATTCTCAATACTAGCAACTCAGCTCTTGTTAAGAGTCTAAAGGAATTAATTACAGGACAAGGGTGCTTGCATTCTTAATCCTGTGAAACCTAGCAAGCTGCTCTGGGACACCTGATTCTCCTAGGTTGTAACTTTAAAGTCTTTATTTTTATAATTATCTTTGAGGAAAAAAGCAAGCTTTCAGTTATTTTGAGGGTGGTGACCAGAGTTAAACAGCATGAACTGAAATACACTGGTAAATCACTTGTGCATTTATGGTGTGCGCACAGCCAGCTCATGCATTTAACTGAGCATATCCTGTTTACTAGGACATTTAATCAGACTCCGCAAGGTCTGCAAGAAG
The DNA here is from genome assembly GCA_902168325.1 of Peromyscus nudipes. Classification (NCBI taxonomy): domain Eukaryota; kingdom Metazoa; phylum Chordata; class Mammalia; order Rodentia; family Cricetidae; genus Peromyscus; species Peromyscus nudipes. Next base: position 27,523 of record CABHPH010158914.1, on the reverse strand, counting down.
CAGGCGCTAATGTATCTGTGTCAAGTCAGTGGGGTCATTCCAGTTTAAATGGGAAAGACAATGCCACTCTGGGTGGAGACAGGAACGTCCTCTTCATCCTTGCCTGCCAGGGTTCTAACTCATAGCGCTCACAGCTGGCCACAGGCCCAGATTTTCGGAACCATAACCAGGTAATGTCGCTGTACCTCACTTTATCCACTCCACCGTTTGCAGCCGAGGTGTCCACTCTCAGCCTCGGGGGCATAACGGAACCCCCGGGGAGGTTGAAAACAAACAACACATAGCACAGGCTCCTTCCAGAAAGGTTCTGATCCAACTGTGACAGTGAAGTGTGTGGACCTCGCTCTGGTTTGGGGAAGCTCCTAGGATGACAGCACCTGACAGCAGGTATTCTAGTCCGCAAATATCCAAATGACGCAATAATGGGATGCACTTTCCCAGTCCCCAGCAAAGCATGCTGCAGAGCTAATGGACTCCAGATAATCACGCCAATTCTTTGTTATCTTTTATCTTCACATTCCTAGTTAAGAAGTGGGCTGAAGAGCTGAAAAGAGATCTGAATTCTCATCTCAGAGCCCCACCAGAAAGTCACTGTGTAAAGCTGGGCAAATTAGTTAGCTTCACTTTCGGATTCTTGGAAATGTTCGTGCACTTCTCAGCTTTTAGTCACTAATACAGGATTCCACCAGAGGTCAGCTTTACCTATGGCATGGTGAAAGGAGAGGTGTGGGTGTCTTCTGAGGGTGCAGAAGTTATATACGAGCGCAAGAGACTGAACGGAGACCTAGCGGAGGCGGATCAGCCTCACCACTCAGAAGGGGGTAGCCTGTGTGAGCATCGACTGCCCTGACATGCCACTGAGCACCAGGTGGTTTCCAGTGATGTGGCTGCATTCTGTGCAGCATTGGGCTATCAGGTGTACCCCGAGGTCAGCACAGTGGGTGAGGGGATTCATTTGCTTAGCGACAGCTCCCAAGAGGGGACTGCAGAAGGCAGGTTGAGCAAGACGGCCTAAAACAGAATCTCAGATCCAGCAGCCCCAAGCGACCTTCGGTTTTGGGGTGCAGAAGTCTCAGAAACATCAAGAAAATACATACAAACAACTGAGTGAGTTGCTGTTACTCTCAGGGGTTTTTCATTTTTCCTTGTTTGTTTCTTCTTTCTGAAGGCCCCTCCCATTCTCTATGACCCCTGAGGACTTGTTCATTGTGATTTTTTTCCTTACTCTTTTATCATTTTATCTATTTATGATCCTATCTTACAAAAACCACCATTATCCCCCACTTGTATAATGGGAAAACCAAAGCCTAGCTAAATTACACAGTATACCCAGGTCACACAAAGTGGTAGTGCCTATCCCAAAGCCTGAGTCCTTAGCCTTTGTGGCACACCGTCTCTCATCTTTTCTTCAGGGATGCATCCGTTTTTGAAATACACCTGCATTTCTCTACCTAGCTACTTTTCTGGCCCAGCCTTGTGGATCTCTTGGCACCCCTGTTGTGGGAACAGAGATCACACAGAGTTGGGGCAAAGAGAGAAGGCCGCCTTTTTTTTTTTTTTTTTTTTTTTATAAAAGATTAAAATATTTGGAAGATGATCCATCAAGTAAAAATCAAATGTTCCCTGCCTTCACCCAATCCTCCCTGGGTCAACCATTTAGCTATCGAATGACTGATGGATCTATATAGCCAGTTAACTTCTTTATCGTTCCCCCTTTTTATTTCTAGAAGATGGCTAACTCTGATGTCCTTCAAAGGAAATGCCCAAACTACAAACTGTTGAAGTTTCATCCTGGAGAAGCTGTCGTTAATATTATTAAGTAGTGTTAAGTACCAGAGCCCAAAGCAACACAAAATGACAAAATCGTAAAAAGAAGTGTACTATTTTTTCACACTTTCTAAATTCTAGTGAGCTGTGCACATTCCTCGTGAGTCACGTTATCCTTCCATGGAGGAGATATTAGATATCATCACAAGACTGTGACATTGAGAACGTGTGAAACCCCATCCTGGCTTACTCTAAGAGCCAGGGAAAACAAAAAATAAGCCTTTAACTGGTGCCATATAGAGTACGTGGTGATATAATTTGTGGGGGAGAGGAGAAAAATCGTGTATTGAGGTGGTATAATATTTGAAAACTGTCAAGAGTTAGTCTTCTACAATAAGAATACATCCTTGTGTTCCTATGCAATTAGGAAAAAAAATGGCTCACCTGGACACAGAGGCAGGAGGATCACAAGTCTGAGGCTAACCTGGTCTACATAGCAAATTCCAGACCAACAAGGGCTATGTAGCAAGACACAAGACCCTGTCTCAAATAAAAACAAAACAATAACAACAAAAAACTGCACTGGGCCCTTTAGAAAGGACAGAGAGCTATGGTGGAATTGCACAGTCTGGTTTTCTTTAAAACAAAAACAAAAACAACAACAGCAAAAACCATACACCACAGAGATTTCCCCTACTTTCTAGAACATTCAAAGCAAGTCTGACTGCTTCTTGGTCCCTCACACTTTTACTGAGCAACACACAAGCTGCTTTCCCCTCAGCCGTGCCCAGGAGGTCTCTTTGCCCCATCCAAGCACTGTCTGAGAACTCCTTCAGCTCCTCAAGGGCAACCTCCCCTTGCTCCAGGCCATCACCACTGCGTGGCTATCAAGACAGGTACCGGCTCACCAGTGCTCCTGACAAGTTTGGGAGGATTAAGGAAAGCCATCCCTACTAAAGAGAGAATCCTTAAGGATCCCGGTGAACTGGAGGGAGACCCTCTGAGCCGGCCTTGCTGGGAACTTCCAACAGCCAATGATCTTGAGTGATCTAAGTTACCATGACTGGGACGCCACTGAAGGAATGTCAAAATGCCTCAGGTTGCCAGAGGTCTTGCTGCAAACGGACCCAGACTACAGAAAGAAGAAGAAAGAAATTGTTACCTGTCCACCACTGTTGTCTCCAGGCGCCTGTTCTCAGCAGATGTCTAGAAGCTTCTCTGTTTTTCACTACGGGGCCATTGGCCCCGCAGCCTTCTTGGGGAACCTCACAGACAGTCAGGGAACAGCGGGGCAGGCTTCATTGTGAACAGGACCGGCCACTCCTTTGCTCAAGTTTAGCCTCCCCACGCTGCACTCCTCCTAGCCTCGCGGAGCCATCCCCTGGAGCCTCGTTTGCCTTTTGAAAAACAAGAAGTGATTTCCTGGTCCGCTTCCCCGGATGGCGGATGGCGTGTGCAATTTCCCTCACGCCCAATGGGAAGTCCTTCAGGTCCTCTTATTGAGAAGCCTCTCCACCAAGTGGACAGACTTGTTTGCTTTCCTTTCTCCAAAGGGAGTTAAAAATTTTAAAAACTACCAACAGTGCAAGCCAGAAATGGGTTAGCTTACGAGTGAGTGGTGCAGGACTGAAGCCCTCAAGGCATGACTGGGAACTTAGACTGTATAAGGAAAATTAAAATTACCCACAAGCCCCTTATCTCTAGCAGGACCAAGAAGTCAGAAGCTAAAAATATCTGAGAGGTTGGAGACCTGACCAGAGCTTTAGGGAGATCTGTGCGTCGAACACATCACAGTAGGGGACATCTAGTTCCCAGGGAAACTGACCATTTGTAGATCAAATGATATTAATTCGATGACAACTGTAAGATCTTCTCAGCAACAGAGGTATCTGAAGACAGACAGACATGGAGAGGGCTAGCTGGCGAGCTCCCACCACAGGCTTTAAGAGTAAATTGCAATCACAGTCACAGTTTCTGAACTGGAAACAGTCCTGCCTGCCCATAACTCACAAGAGAGGACAGTGGAGCCTGAGGAGAATCTGATCTGCCTAGGGTTGGAATAAAGATGGGAAGTGGTATGTCGTCATTAATTAAACTTCTTTTGTGTGTGGGAAATGCTGTTCAATTTCTGAAACTCTATCCACACAAGTCTTGCTGAATGAAGTCCTGCTGGGGCCCAGGAATCTATGTGGGGAAAAAAGCAATCCCGGATGGTCCCAAGTATTAAAGAAAACCATGTACTGTCAGGGCAAGGACTATAAGGATTCAAACCATAGCCCACCAATGTCTATTCATACAGTCACCTGGATATGACTTGATGGTATTGGAACTTAGTTTTACTGTGTGGGACTGTTTTGAAAACCATATCAAAGCCAGGCAGTGGTGTTGCACGCCTTTAATCCCAGCACTTGGGAAGCAGAGCCAGGTGGATCTTTGAGTTCGAAGCCAGCCTGATCTAGACAGCGAGATCCAGAACAGGCACCCAAACTGCACAGAGAAACCCTGTCTCGAAAAACCAAACCAAACCAAACAAAACAAAACATATCAAATTTGCAGGCTTTGTTGTTGATCATTTAGAAGAGTTGAAGTCCTAGGCTGGATGGGCCAGGGAGATGCATGAGCATGTAAACACTCTCACCACACAAACCTCAAGATGAAAGTGCGATCCCTGGAGCCCACATAAAGGGAAATGGAGAAAATCAACTCTATAAAATTGTCCTCTGACCTCTACTCATGCCCTGGGACATACACATACACACACACACACACACACACACACACACACACACACACACACACTGAACTGATAAATAAAAAGTTTAGAGGCCTGGGCTGGAGACATGGAGTCTCCTTCTGTCTCATCTCTCTCCCTGTTCCACTCTGCCCCCTTCTCCCTGCACACCTCCTCTTCTGATGATGCTACCTCTGCAGGGCAGACGGTGAGCAGAGATCAGACTGGAGACAAAGGCTAGCTGACGTCATCCCTCAGGGGCCAGTTCTAGGAGTCCCAGAAGATTCTAAAGTCTAAGGATATTCAAGTCCTTTATATAAATAGCATAGCATTCACATATAACCTATACGTGCATTCCTACATACTTTAAATCACTTTTATTACTCCCAATAATCAATGTAATGTAACTACTACATAAATAATTATGATTCTGTATTGTTTAGAAAATAATGATGAACAGAAGGGGTCTGTCCATGTTTAACACAGATGGAATTTTCCAAACATGTTCAATCCAAGGTTGATTGAATTCAAGTCTATTCAACCAAAAAATATAGAAGACTGTGTTTGGGCATAAAGAGCATGAGGTCCTATACTGTATTATTCCACATCTACATTCTCAGCTGCATTCTATAGCTTGAACTAGGTATTTTTTGCCTGAAGAAAGAGCTTGCTATCAGCGGGAGCTCCTGGGCCAGTCTTTCTTTTTCACAATGCTCACTTGCTTTGGTGGCTGGGTTACAGTTTGCTCTCTGATGTGGAATGGGCCATTGACAAAGTGGTTTTCCCTTTCCTTCCCCCCTGCCCACAGTCCCCTGTCGTCACTAGGAACACTCTGTGCTCACCATACACTTTACAGGGAAAACAAAGCCTGCTCGGAAATGGAACTGCCACATGGCCCCGACTGCGGCTCAGAGTTCACTGCTGATGGAGCGCCTTGCCTTGCCTTGTGGCAGCCACCTGGTGACTTTGACCACCTGAGACACCTTTCTCTTTAATTCTCGAATGCTGCAGTTGGTGGCCAGTTGAACTCAGACCTCTGCAAGCAAACTATGGACACAGCCATAGTAAATAATGCATCCGTTGTGCTACCCATGCTCGTAAATAGAAGTGCTGCCTCACATGCCTCACATTCATAAAGAGAGACCTCCTGCTTTCCCAGGCAAGAATTGCAGCTGCAATCAATACGCACTTTCTAGTATGGACCAAGGCATCTTCTTCTTCTGTTCTCCTCTTCTTCACCCAAGATGCTACTTTTTCTCTTTAAGTTTACAGGTGTTATCTTCTCCAAAGACCCTCCTAACTCTCCTATCCTAAGCCAAGTATCTCCCCCACCCCCTCGATCCAGCCCCAACCCCCACAACCCTGCCCTCACTCTGCCTCGTCCCATGCCGCCTCAAATGAGTCTTTGCTGCTACCACTCTGCAGCCAAACAATCAGTTTAATGCATTCACTATGAGAACTTTGAGGGCAGGGACTAGTATGATTTATTTTATGCCTGGGTCCTATTATAGGAGTGGAATGTAGTAGATGATCAATAATAAGAAGAAGCTGCTGAAATTAAGCTGGGTCATGTCACTTCTCACAGCTGGTTCCTCCGCTCAGCAAACTGTCCCATGGCTTCAACTTTGGAATGCTTCTCTGTTGACACGTATCCCAAGGCAATCTCCACTTTGGTTTGAATGTTTGTATAATGACTCCAAAATGTCTGTCCCTATTATGGACCTGAAACTCTGACCCATATACCTAACTGCCTATGTACCATTTCTAGCCGGAAGTTCAACAGGACCACAGACTGTACGTGTCCAAAATGAAATCCTTGACTTCCCTCCAAATGAGCTATCTCAGTGGCCATCTCCGTACCTCCAGGTTACCCACACCCAAACCCTAACAACCTTGCTTGTGTCTCTGGTTACCTTTCTTTGGTTAGAAAATCATGTCCCCGAGAGAAGAGACAATGACCACTAATTCCCTGGAGAAGACCATTTGAACATAATACCTCACCACAAATCCCAGCCCAAAGCAGTCTACCCAAAGAAATTCATGCAAATCTACTGGAAAAACATTCCCGCTTCCACTTCTTGGCTGGGTCAGCCCCATGTTTTTCCATCTATAACCAGGTGTTGGCAAGCCTTTTGACCCAGTGTGGCCCAGGGTCAGCTCTGTTTTACTATCTTTACATCTTTACCGCTGACCTATGTTTCGGCAAAGAAGGCAAGGGCAAACAACTAAGCTGTTTCATAGCACAAAAACGGATTTACTGCTATCTGTAGTATGCAGAGTCTGCCAGAGCCTGCATTGAAGGCTTTGGACACATACGTGCTCAGCTGCAGCCTCCAAGGCTGTAGTCACACTCACTCTTCAGACACCCATTCTTCTAAAGGTCACTACTCTAAATCTCTCAGAGAGTGGTGGTATTTTGCAGTAGAAGATCCCATATCCTCCATCTTATAAGCCGGCTGAATGCGGTTGACAACCTCTTTCTGCCGCTTCGTGCCTCCACTAAAACCCCAGCCTCTGCCAGAAATCCCAGACACACCGCAAGTAGAAAGCTGCGTTGGATTCTGCTCCCTTCTTTGCTTTTTCCTGGGAGAGGGAAACTTGAGGTGTGGCTCTGTACAGTTGCCGGCACAACCCCCACTTGACCCTTCTTGACCTCTCCTTGGGGGAAGCTGACCTGAACCCTCAAATACACTTTCCGGTTCTCTGAGGTAACATCATTCCTGGAAGGAAAAAAATGCTGGCTGGACCTATGTGTCACTCACATACTTCAGCTGGGAGGCACATGACATCAGTTATTGGGTAACTACCTTTGTCACGGACTCTTCCTTCCAGTAGTCTCCTCCTCCCCTGGTACGATGAGGAGAGCAAGGTGTTGAAGGAGCTGGGTGTTCTTTGGCCTGGGAAGATATCTGTATAGAAGGAAGCTGTACTTTCCCTCTCGAGGTCTACATGGTAATGCCTGTGCACACTGGTCCAGCACCTCAGTTCTTTCATGGTGCATGCTGGGGCAGATGTTGTGTATCAGCACATAATGTATGCAGTGACTGACAGTGAGTGTAATCTACAGACACTGGACTCTAGGTTCAACCCTTAAAGGTGCTTTGCCTCTGCCCATTCCAATATTCTCAGTTCTTTTCAGGGCCTCATCATTTCCCACAAACCCCTCCCAAAAAACCCCAGTCCTTTATGATAGGAATTAATTTCCTTCAAATTTACTAACAAGTGTGGCTGTGACTATGGAACAGTCACATTGCCTGAGCTACCAGACAAATAGGAGGCAAAGATTCATGCATAGCAGGAGAAAAATCCAAATCAAAGAAGGTTAAAGGAAGCCCAGATATCCTGGTTTCCTTTCTGCCACTATGATAAACATTCTGTCAAAAAGACTCAGGAGAAAAGAGGTTTATTTGGCTTACAATTTCAGGTTGTAGCCTATAATGTTGGAGGAAGTCAAGGGAGGAACTCAAGCAGCTAGCTGAATCACATCCACAGTCAACCATTGTGATAAACCAATACACTCTTGATACCTGCATGCTTACTTGTCGTTCTGTACGCTGTGAATGTGTGCTGCTCTGATTGGTTGATAAATAAAGCTGTCTGGCCAATTGTGATACAGAATAAGGTTAGGTGGGACTTTCCAGCTAGAGAGAGGGGAAGGAGAAAGGCAGAGCAGAGGAGACACTGCTAGCTACCGCCAGGAGAAGCAAGATGTAAAGAACTGGTAAGCCACAAGCCATGTGGCAAAGTATAGATGTATAGAAATGGGTTAATTTAAGATGTAAGAGCTAGCTAGTGAGAAGCCTGAGCCATTAGGCCATATAGTTTAAAAATAATATAAGCCTCTGTGTGTTTATTTGGGTCTGAGTGGCTGCAGGACTGTGTGAGACACAGGAAAACTTCCAGCTATATTTGGCATACCAATGTGCGGCTCTCGAATTTCCATAAGGCCTAAAAGTATAAAAAGGGCTTCTAAACACACAATAACAGAGCCAAAAACAGCTTTCTACTTCATGTCTCATGCAGGCTGAGATATAGACGGCAAGGTGCAGAGATGCTATGGCCTGTGGACTTGAGCTACAATATGGCAGGTTTGTAGTGTGCAGGCTCGAGCATGGCCGATTCCCACAGCGGTACACAGTGGCATTTCCAAGTCCCTTCCTCTCCCCTGACTCACTGCAACACTCGGTTACCATCACAGCTACCCTTAACCAGAGTCAAGTAAGTAGATTTTGTCATACCTCTTCTTTAGCTCCATTATCAGTCACAAAAAGAAAAAATAAGGGCTAGGGATTTTTAGCCCAGTTGGTAGAGCTCTGGCCTAGTATATTAGTCAGGGTTCTTTAGAGTAATGGAATTTATAGAATGAATCCAGAGAGAATGGGAATTTATTAAAATGACTTATATGCTGCAATCCAGTTAATCCAACAATGGCCAGCTGTGAATGGAAAGTCCAAGAATCCAGCAGTTGCCTAGTCCACAATGCTGGATGTCCCAGCTGGTCTTCAAATATACTCGGGACTCCCAAAGAAGTAGGTTCTTATTCTAGTGAAGGAATGGATGTACTAGCAAGGTGAAGACAAGCAGGCAAAGAGCAAAACTTCTTTCCATGTCCTTATATAGGCCTCCAGCAGAAGGTGTGGTCCAGACTGAAGGCTTGTGTCTTCCTGCCTCAAGACCCAGATTAGAAGTTGATCTTCCTACTTCAAATTAAGCAAAGAATCCTTCACTGATGTGCCCTCCATTTTTGGATTTAGTTAATTCTAGATGTAGTTAAGAAGACAACCAAGAATTGCTACACCTAGTGTGCACAAAGCCATGGGTTCAATCCCCAGCAACATAAACCAGAAGTGATGGTATACACCAGTTACCCCAGCACTTGAGATGGAGAGGCATGAGAATTAAGAATTCAAGGTCATCTTTGGCTACATAGTGGTTCAAGATCAGCCTGGGATATACAGGAGAGATTGTTTAGAAAATGAAAAGAAAGAGCTGGGAAGAAAGGCTCCTGCAAACAAGTGTGTGGACCAGAATTTGGATCCTCAGAATCCATGTAAATGTCAGGTGTGCACGGTGGCCTGCCTACAATTTTAGCCTCTGAAGGTAGAAACAGAGACATTTCTAGATGAAGCTGGATAGTTTGATGATCTATGCCTGAGTTGAGCTCTGACCTTCACATGTTGTAGTACATGTACATGTGCATACATACATATATACATGGAGGAAAAAGAAGAGGAAAAAAGGTTAATTCAAGATGCTTAGGAACTATTAAAAAGAAAATAGTAAGTGCTCAATTAATGCTTTTGAAAGAGATGAATGTGTGAATCAAAGGCACACTTTCGTTTACCTTGTCAGTTTTCAGCTGCCTAAGACACCTGCTGTTAGTGTAATTCAGTATATTCAAAAGCAAAGTCAGGGTGTGATCTGGTTGCTAACTCTCTTAGTTACTTTGTTGTTGCTGACACACCGGCAAAAGCTATCTAAGTAAGAAATGGTTTCTTTCATTTCAGAGTGTGAGGAACAGTCCATCATGATGGTGGCATCAAGGCAGGAGTTTGGAGCAGCTGGTCACACTGTGTCTTCTAGTCAGGAAGCAGAGAACAATGACACTCATGCTCAGCTTGCCTTCTCCTTTATACACAATCCAGAATCCCAGCCTAGGGAATGGTATCCCCCACAGAAAGCAGGTTTTTTTCCCTTAATTAATCTAATAAGATAGTCCCTCATACACATGTTCAGAGGCCCATCTCTCAGGTGATTCTAGATTTCATCAAATAGATAATTGAGATTAACTATCACAATAACATATCCACATGAGGTTTTCTACGGCATTAAAACCCCAATGAAACCCCTATTACTAGATGTATGACCAAACTGCCATGTACTACACACTACTTGGGTGAAGAAAAATTGGTTCTGGGTGAAAGCTCAAACCATGAGTTTTCCAAAATGTACAACACAAGGGTAGCAATAACGAGTCAACTTAGCCTTCTGGTCAGCCCGAAAAGGGTTTCCCAGTAATAACAATTGCCAACCCACCTACCTATCCAAGGCTTGGCTCCAGGGCCTCTGCCTTTATGTTTTACAAGCCATGGCCCTGTAATAACTCATCTCTCAATTCTGCTGGGGATGATATACTCTTTTTTAAAAACTGCTTCAAGATTATGTCACAAGTCAGGTGCTGTGAAGGTGTTTGCTTGAGGCAGAAACAGGGAAAGGACTGGCCAATTCCCACTTAGCTCTGTGAACAACAATGGCTCTGAAATTCAGTCATGAAAAGGGGCTGAAAATAGACTGGCTGAGGAGAAGCCCAAAGTCACCATTGTTGTTGGGGGTAGCGGTGAAGATGGAGCATGACACACAAATGAGAATCTAATATTCTGAGGTTTGACTCCTTGTGCTTTTTTAAAGACCTGGAGATGAGGAAGGCTAAAAATTGAGAATCTGGGGAAAACTAGTTAGGAAGGTCCTCGTGAAGCAAGGACCCCACTTTCTCGTGACCTCTTGTGAATCATTTAAAAGAGAACGTAAGGACACATAATTGCCAGACTCTGCACATGTTAGAAACTCACTCATGTTCAGAATAACTTATTTGTTTTCATACTGGGGAAAAGCATTAGTCACTAGTGGCTTGCCTGTAAGGTATACCACTGCTTATATGGGTAAGGCACATGGGTATTGTGCCTTCTCTGTTCACTGTGATGGGGACCTCTGATGCAGGAACTGCCATTGTCCTCCTAATCAAGCTGGTGAACACGAAGGTGAACTGTCCTGGATTCTAGCCTGACCCTACGCTTTTCAGGCAGGGTAAGAAGCTAAAGGGTGTGTGTGGTGGCTGTTACTGGTCTTTGAAATGACCCAGCATTGTGAGGACTGATGCCTTGCCCTGTAAAGACTGCCTATCCTGCCACTGTTCTGAAGACCTGCCCCAACACAAGGAAGCGCCTGGGTTTCCAAGTTCAAGACTTTTCCTAATTATATCACCTTCGATTCATGAGGGTTCACCTCTCAGGACCATGAAGCTATTTTTGGACTTGAAAGTTAGTACACAAAACACAGCTACTGATCAACAATCATATGACTCTTCCAGACCCACACCCCTCCTCCGGCTTGCCTCATCTGACCTGGAACACTGAGATGGGAAAGCCGTTCACATTTTCAGTCTTTCCACACAAATACACACACGAAGGTGTAGATATGGGTGTGTGTGTGTGTGTGTGTGTGTGTGTGTGTGTGTGTACACCTGGACCTCATACACACTCAGGCTTCACGTTGCAATTGGAGTGAAGGGTACAGCACACACACACATAATTATGGATCCTGCAGGACTTTAGCATCTCTAACAACTAGACCAGCTCTTTTACTAAGTTCTTCTCTTCTCACTGAGCTAGCCTTTCTCCACCAAATACCAGGGATTGAACCCAGGGACACACACGCGCTAGGCAAATTCTTTAGCACAGTTACATCCTCTGTGACACTCCCTTATTTTTATTTAAAAACGTAATTTTTTGACTAATTACCTAAATTGAAAATTATTAACTAAGAAGGGAAACATTTCTCTTTAAAAACACAATTAATCCAGTGAAATATTTAAATATGAACTAAAATTTATATTTATCCATTTTTAAACACAAATAAAAACTGTTATAGTTCACAGAGTTATGGAAGTGAAGTGATTGCTGCCCAGCTCCTTTGTCTTTCCAGCAGCCATGCTAACAAGACTAGCTACCGTTTCTGAAGGAGCCACATGTAGCGTATGCTGGCCTTGCGCACACTACGGAGCCAGAGATGACCTTGAGCTTCTAATCTTCCTGCCTCGGCTCCCAAGTGCTGGGATGTGGGCCACCGTGCAAGGTTCATTTGATGCTGGGGGTGGAGCGCAGTGCCTGGGTCACGTTAAGAAAGCATTCTACCTGCTGAGCCGTGTCCCTAACCCCAGAGCTTACCTTTCAAATCTCTATTTCAAATGAGGATCGATGTCATTTCTCCATCAGGAGCTAGAGACACTTGAGGCACGCACCAGGGGTTCTAAGCATAGTGGAGCCCACTCCTTTTTTAAATTAAATAGTTCGTATTTGTATTATCTGTGAGTTTGTGTCTGTGTATGTGTAGAACATGGGGTATAGGTAACTGCAGAAGACAGGAGAGGGGCGTCGGGTTTCCTGAACTTGGAGTTAAAGGTAGTTATGAGCTACCTGATATGGTCCAGGAAGATCTGAACCTTCTCTGTAACCCCCAGGACTGTAGGATTAAAAGCAACAGAGGAGCCGAGTCTGCCTGTGCCAGGAGTCATGATATAAATGAAAGGTGTCTGAATTAACTCCAGTGTTGAATATGTCTTTTTCTTCCATTGAGACAGTCTCACTGTGGAGCCCTGGATGGCCTGAAGCTTGCTATGTAGACCAGGCTAACCACAAACTCACAGAAATCCTCCTGCCTCTGCCTCCTGAGTATTAGGATTAAAGACATACACCAGCACCCCTGGCTAGTTGCTTTTGTTTAAAGTACAATTTAATATACTTTAAACAAAAGGCACACATACAATAATGAGAAGCTTAAATAATATTGCAGAACTCACTGATGTGAGCAGTTCCTCAGAACTTACAAAAACAAAGGCTTTGTTTTTAGTGGCGTTGAGAAATGACGTCATACGCGGATCACCTTTTTCAGACTTTGGTTCATCTTTTACTGATTTTAAACACTCTGTAGACATTTCACCTTTACTGCATACAGCCCCCCTCTCCACTCCAGGGTCACGAAGCCTATGTAATGAACTCTTCACAGGGGCAGAGGGAACTGCTCTAAAGGTCACCTGGTCACCTTCATTAGTGTCCTCCTTGTGAACATGGAGCAAGCCTGTCAGGACGCACATACAAACATAGGTGGGGGACAGACTTGTTAACACCAAGTAGAATTGGGGAGACAGCTCACAGAACAGGAAAGCTACGAGAATCCCAGGACTCACCGGGGGTCTACCCTCTTCTCCAGAAGAAGCTAATTCTGCCACTTCCTTTCCCCCAAGTCCCCCACTTCCCCCTGACTTGCTCCATCTGGAAACATCTTCCTAACTAAGAGGAAGCAAAGCATCAAAATTCTCAGTTCCAAGCCCCCTGGGTCACCTTTTAAAAAAGTGTGGTATGCAGGGCCTGGAGGCACACAAGCTTGACTCCACCTGACCTGAAGGAAGGAAACAGGAAGTCTTGCTGAGGAACAGGGGTGAAGCAGCCTGTAAGGGACAGGCTGTTTCTTACCTCCTGACCCCATCTCTAATCAAGAGTGTGGAATGACTGCCCCAATGCGGAAGGCAGAACCTCTGGCAGCATTTGCGTTCCTCTCTCAAGTTCAGAGAACATGTTTGGTGTAAGAAGCAGACCACCCATTAGAAGCTGCAGTTGCCTGTACAAGACTTGCACAAGATCGAGCCAGGAAGCCTTCTAGTGTGGAGGGGAGAGGGGCTCACAGCCTCGTCCCACTCCCCACCCCTTCCCCCACTGCCCTCACCCCTCCCTTGCCCCAGCCAGTCGATGGCTTCTGAGGAAGGGAGAGACAGTTTTCTTTGAGGGTGTAGTCCCTGGTAGTTAGACCATGCTCCAGTACGTGGCTCCACCCATGAGTATGAAGGCAGCAAGAACTGGACTCGAAAACAATGAAAAGAGGATTCGAACTTGGGATGGGTAGGAGAGTAGGGGTAGATATGGAAGGAGTTAGGGAGGAGGGATGGGGTTGAATATAATCAAAATACATTGCATATATATATTATATGGATTTCTCAAAACATTAATAAAAATATATTTAGAAAAGATTAAGAAACAGCACCAGTAGTTGTTACTGCCCTTGTTTACCACGCCAATCACAGTGTGAGGTCACCATAGACCCTCAAGTCTTGAGGGAAGACTATGCACATCCTCATTTTATAGATGAGAAAACTCAGTCTCAGCAACTAAGTGGTAAGGGAGGTACCCTGAGCTGCCCCATATCCAAGCAGGTGGGGGTCAGCTATGACTAAATTTTTCACCGTGTCTAGCACCAGCAAACACCAGAACACCAACTCTTGGTACACAGTCAAGTTCACTGATGCTTTCTGGGCTGGGGACCTTGTTTGGAGTTAGCAAGGTCCAGAGGCTCTTGCAACACGATTAGAAAAGAAAGCCAAGGTCTGGGAGACTCAGTACAGGCACTGGGTCATCTTGATGCCAACCCATCCCTCGTTCCTTCCTTCTACACCTGCCTGTAGTACCAGCCCCAGTCAAGATCTGTACATGAGACACTGGTCCAGAACCCAAGGAGAAGCCGCAGCTATCGCAACAGAAGAGTACTGGTCAGCCTCGCCTTCCCCTCCAGGTCCAGCGCCGTCTTTCTGTGTTCTGCTGCGTGCGTTATTCTGCATCACCATGTCCTCAAGGAAGGCATATCTACAGAACTGGGAAGAAGCAACTCTCAGGGACAGGCTGCCCCATTCCCTGCTGACCCTGGGGAGTACAAGGAAACATCCCGGAAGGAGATACTGCAGAACTGGCCAGGCTGCAGTTCTGGAAATAATTCCCTTCAGCTTCGGATCCAGAGAGAGCCATTTGCCCACAGCCACAGATCTCACCAAATTCTTAGGACACTTCTCCTCATCTTCCCAACTTTTTGCCACTTTTTGTTCAAGGAGAAGCCACCAAGTGGGCAGTTTTTCCGTGCTTCAAGGCACCTATATACTTAGTGGCCTCACCTCTCCCATTAATTCGTCAGAGTGGCATTTTTTTCCCCTATAAGATCTTGACTGACCAGGCAGTGGTGGGCCACGCTTTTAATCCCAACACTCGGGAGGCAGAGGCAGGTGGATGTCTGTGAGTTCGAGGCCAGCCTGGTCTACAAAGTGAGTTCCAGGATAGCCAGGACTGTTACGCAGAGAAACCTGGTCTCGAAAAACCAAAAAAACAAAAAACAAAAACAAAAACAAAAACAAACAAACAAAACAAAAACAAACAAACAAAAGATCTTGACTGAAAGAGCAGTTGCAGACAAGTAAACAAGAAGTCATTTCTGTCATTTGTGGAGCGAAAATTGTGTGAAGACAATAGAGCGGTGTGAGTGTGCATCTGAGTGTTAGTAGTGGTGGCTACTGTGAGTGTGTCCATCTGAGGTTTAGTGCTGGTGGTGGGTGTGAGTGTGCATCTGAGGGTTAGTGGTGGTGGCATGGGTCTCTCTTCTCTGTTGTGAAATCCCCTGCCCCTTCCTCCTACCTACCAGCCCAGCCCTCTTTGTGTTTTGCTCTTGTTTGTTGATTCTAAGCTAGGCTCTCCTATATCCATCCACGGCTGTCTTTAAACTTGCTATGCAGCCGAGGGTGACCTTGAACTTCTGATCCTCCCGTTTCTACCTCCCAAGGACAGGGATTTCAGCCAAGAGTTCCCATGACTGGTGCCACTGGAGTTTTCTTAACTACATCAAGCATTTCTCTCATCAAAGCATCCGCTTCCCAATGTGTGTCTTGGGGCCTCTCAGCGAAGGTTCCTCTAGAATGGACCACTCTACTTCCAACATAAGAGGAAGCATCCCGAGAACCAGAAAGACTTCCTATCAAGAGTTGCTTTGAGGAAACACGATTTTCTATTGAATTTGTGTGTTTGGGAAACA
>CABHPH010158913.1:14999-49899 GCA_902168325.1 Peromyscus nudipes | reverse complement strand
GTGTGTGTGTGTGTGTGTGTGTGTGTGTGTGTGTGTGTGTGTGCATGTGTGTGTATGTGTGTGTGTAAATGTGTATGTATGTATGTATGTGTGTGTGAGTGTGTGTATGTGTGAGTGTGAATCTGCGCACGTGTGTGTGTGTGTGTGTGAGCCTATGGTGTTCAGGCACAGTAGATGCTATCCTCATGTGTGCGGGTGTCCAGGGAGGTCAGAAGAGAGCATCGAATTTGCTGGAGCTGGAGTAGCAAGCAGTTGTGAGCTGCTGGGAACCAAACCCAGGTCCTTGTGAAGAACAGCAAGTGCTGTTAGCCACTGAGACATCTCTCGAGTCTGTCTCCTTACTCCACACGATATAGCCCTAGTCTTTATGTAGGAGAATAGTGAGTGAAGATCTCTGAAATTTTCTGGTTAAAAATAAAACAGAGACGGCCCAGGCAGGGGGAAGACATGCACAGTCCTGCCTGTGTCCGCACTGCCCAGATGGGAGGAAGAAACCACAGGCCCATGTGACACCGTGCAGTACCAAGCAGGTAGGCCATTATGATGAGCAAATATATGGTGGAGTATGGTGATCTATTGTGTACCCCAATAAAACTTACCTGGGGATCAGAGGACACAGCCAGCCGCTAGATTAAACATAGAGGTCAGGCAGTGGTGGCACACACCCTTAATCCTATCACTCGGGAGGCAGAGATCCATTTGGATCTCTGTGACTTCAAGGCCACACTGGGAACAGAGCCAGGCATGGTGGCACACACCTTTAATCCCAGCACTTGAGATCTCATGCCTTTGCTTGGAAGGATGCATGCCTTTAATCCCAGGAAGTAATATGGCAGGGCACAGAAAGGTATAGAAGGCATGAGGAAACAGGAACTCGCTCTCTTTAGACTGAAGGTTTGTAGAGCTAAACTGCAGCAGTTCAGCTGAGTCCCATTCAGGTGAGGACTCAGAGGCTGAGGAAACAGCATCGGCTGAGGAAACAGCATCGGCTCCAGGACTCAGAGGCTGAGGAAACAGCATCGGCTGAGGAGTTGGCGAGGTGAAGTTGCCTGTGGCTTGTTCTGCTTCTCTGATCTTTCAGCTTTCACCCCAATATCTGACTCTGGGTGTTTTTTATTAATAAGACTATTTAGCAATTCGTGTTACAGTGGAGAAATGGGAGAGAAAGAGAAGCAGGATGTTTCATGTGCTGTGGAAAGAGGCAGAACTGAAGAAACAAAGGCGGTGAGGAACAGGCTGATGTGAGTGTCCTGCTTGCCATCTGGGGCTAACATCTGGACCCCGGCTGTTGCCAGGGGTCAGGTCTGGGTCTGTGGTCCTACAATAGCCAGGGTCTGAGTTGATGTCTATGGCTCCCGTTACTACTGCGGGCCATGTGGATGCCAGGGTCTGGTCAGCCACCTGAGACCAGGTTGGTGCCCAAGGGCCATTCTGCCACCATAGCCATATGATCTAGGTGTCACCGGGGTCATGGTGACATCTGGACCCAAGCTGCTGCTAAAGGCCATGTATGGGTCTGTAGCAAGAGTTTTCCTGCCTGGCCCACGGTCAGGATAAATCTCTTTCACCTGCCAGTCCCACAGCCGCTCAGACCCAACCAAGTAAACACAGAGACTTATATTGCTTACAAACTGTATGGCCGTGGCAGGCTTCTTGCTAACTGTTCTTATATCTTAAATTAATCCATTTCTATAAATCTATACCTTGCCATGTGGCTCGTGGCTTACCAGCATCTTTACATGCTGCTTGTCCTGGCGGTGGCTGGCAGTGACTCCCTCCGCCTTCCTGTTCTTTTTATTCTGTTAGTCCCGCCTATACTTCCTGCCTAGCCACTGGCCAATCAGTGTTTTATTAGCAACACATTTGCCATACAGAACATCCCACAGCATGGGTCTGTGGTCCTGCTGCAGCTGAGGTCTGTGTTGATCTCTGTGGCCCATGTTACCACAGAAATCCGAGGGTTGTGCTGAGCCAGGACCACCCTTCACTGGCCCTGGAAGAGCTGACCCTGCCCCTTGCTGGCCACTGCAGCAGACCTGGCTCTGGCCCTCACTCGGGGGGTGGGGTGGGTGGTGGCGGTTCCAGCTACCATCCAGACCCACCTCCAGGGCTTTGAGTTGGCCCATCTCAACATCTACTCCATCTATCATCTGCTAGAATGCTTGAAGGGACTGGTTCTGTAGAACCATAGCTTCAGGATCTCCATGACTCGGGACACCAGCAGGATATTAGAGAGGAGTTTTGGTGAGGGGCCAGTATTGATGATGTACCAGAAGCCAGAGGCCTTGAACCAGACCAACAACTCATTGCAATGAACATTTGCAAGGAAAGTTGAGTGGACTAAAGGGTCTACTGTGTGATGCACCGCAGCTCCCAATGCCACTAACACAAATGAAGACGTGCTGGAGAGGCAGGAAAGACTGAGGACTGAATTGTTTTGTTTGTTTTGTTTTTAATTAATTCTTTTTAAAATTTTCTTTTGGGAGGACACTATGGTGGTGAAGGGTGGATATGGAGAGACTGGTAAATGAACAGGATTGGGGTGTGAAGGGACACTAACCCACTCTGATAAGTCTTCCACCCTGATAGGCCTCTCTGCCGACACAGCAAACCAAATCGGACTGAATTGGAAAAGCCCAGGTTTAATGTGTAAAGCGTTCCTGGGTGATTCCCGGCCCCTCAGGAGGACATGGAGGTGAGAGAACCACGTGTCTGTTTTCTGGGATGCAGCTTATATACCCTCTGGGAGTTGTCCTGAGCCTCTCTGGGGGAGGAGCTGTGTTTGGCGGGCTTTGAAGGGGCGGGTTTAGGGAAAGAGATGAGGGAGGGAAGTTGAGGGATGGATCTTCCACCAGAACATTCCAGACTCTTTGGGTATAGGGATGCCAGGGTGCCAAGGGTTGAGGCACAGCTCCCACCCAAACACAACTGAGCATGTGGTTCTGGCAGGCCTTGCTCTTCTCCCCCATTCCCTCTGCCTTTCTAAAAACCATTAGATGACATTCCTGAAGCTAACCGCCAAGGTCTATTCCTTTATTTGGCCACTTCCTCCTCCTGAGGCTGACCTCCAAGGTCCAGCTACCGAAGTATTGAAGTCCAGCAGTCAGAAGCCCCCTTTGGTTCACCTAATTAACATGCCCAATTAAAATTAAACACCTCATCCTAACACAGGGGTTCCGATTTCACCTTTATAAACCGCCAGTTGCCTTTGCGCCACATCTGTCTCCTCTCCATGCAGAGGCGGTCCTTTGTCATTGCCCCTCAACCCCCCAGACAAATACCCCTTCCCCACCCCCTGTTCCCTTCCCCTTCTTCCTCATCCCCTCTCTCCTGTCTTTGTCTCTTATTCCCTGACCTCTGTCCCTCTGGGGCAAATAAATCTCTTTTGTGCTGAGAACTTGGTCCTGAGTTGATACCCATCTCTTCAATCCCCAGCCTCAGGCTTTTTAAAACCCACAGAATAAGGAAAATTTCTTTAGCCCTAGATCCATCTCAGAAACGACACTTGTACAGCTGGGTCTGGGGTTGGGGGCCTATAATCCTAGGTACTTGGGAGGCTGAGGCAGGAGTACTGCAGGTCTGCTATCCCCAGTAATGCTTACAGAGAGAGAGAGAGGGAGGGGGAAAGGCACAGAGGGAGGGAGGGAGAGAGAGGGAGGTAGGGAGGAAGAGAGAGAGAAAGAGAGGGAGGGAGGGAGGAAGGGAGAGAGAGAGGGAGGGAGATAGGGAGGAAGGGAGAGAGAGAGAGATAGGGAGGGAGGGAGCTAGAGCACTCACTAACACATTCGTACTTAAGAGATTTGCTGCCTTCCTCAGAGCTGGGCTTTCACTGGGAGGGCCCGTGTTTGGGCTTCCTGCGGGTGTTTAGAGTTAGAGTTTGTTACATTGTTGCCTTTCCAGCTACAGGTTTTCACTAGGAGGGGTCTCATTGTATGTATGTGGGCTTCCTGTTGGTAGATTGTATTTAGAGTTAGTCTGTAACACTCTTAAAAGGGCTCCAGGGAGTCTATGCACCTCCTTTAGGCCTTAGAGATAAAACAAATTTGGAACATGAAGGAAATTTAGTTATTTAGTTATTTAGTTAAAGGATTTTTTTTTTTTTGAGACAGGATTTCTCTGTAGTTTTGGTGCCTGTCCTGGTCTCGATCTGTAGACCAGGCTGGCCTCAAATTCAAAGATCTGCCTGGCTCTGCCTCCCGAGTGCTGGGATTAAAGGTGTGCACCACCACCGACTGGCCCAAATTTATTTTTTTAAAGCAGTTTTTGTGTGTGTGAGATCAAGTTCTTTTCAGCTTTTCAAAAAATTCTCTATGATAGGTGACTTAAATGTCTTAAAACCTGAAAGCATTAAACCACAATGTAGTCAGAAAATTCATGACTATTTCCTGAGTAAATTATTCTTTCTGTGGTCATTGATCTCCATTATTCTTGTGTAGTCCCATCCCACATGGATCTAGACTACTCTAGATCCCCTTCAATGAAGAAAACAGGTGGAAGTGATGGGTAGACTTAGAACATTCTCCACTTTGGCTTTTTCTTGTTGATGTTTATTTTTGGGGACAAGGTTTCTCTGTGTAGCCTTGGCTGTCCTGGAACTGGCTCTGTAGACCAGGCTGGCTTTGAACTCAGAGACCCACCTGCCTCTGCCTCCTGACTCTTCTGCATTTTTGAGAGCTGTATGCTGCTATGTATGAAGTCCAGATGGGCTGTTGCAAAGACCAGATGTTGGGGGAGGGAGAAGGGCTGAGACTGTACAGAGAGTCCTGGATACTCAAGTGTCTCATCTGAGTCCAGCCTTACCTATATTCCTGGCAGAGTACAAACAGGGCTGTCTGGGGTGTTTCATGCAGTAGGCTCCCAAGTGACTGTGGTCCCATTCAGTGTACATCTAGCAGAAGACCCATATCCAGCAGTCAGCCTGTAGAACCCCTGAGGTAATGGAATGGTATTGTTTCACATTCCTGAGTAGTGAGGTGGTTTGTTATATAGTATGGCTAATCAAACACTTTACATATGAAGTCCAATTATTTCCATGAGTTCAAATGAAATATTAGAATGAAACGATTAAAAATATGCATTTATCTCACAGAACACCTGACCAGCAATAGGCCTCATGGAAGCAGTATTCAGACCACGATAGCACAGCACTTTATACCCACTTAGGATGGACATAATTCAAAAGACAAGTAAAAAGCATAGAAAGGGATGTGCAGAAATAGGAATGCTCACAGACTGCCAGTGGGGATGTAGAGTGGTGCTTCAGGAATAGTCTGATGGCCTCTCACAAGGATACACACAGAGGTACCTAATGCATTTATCTAAGTGTTCTAGTGTTAATAAAACTCAGGAGTCAGATATTGGGGTAAAAACCTGATTGATCATAGAAGCATTGGCGAAGCGGCCAGTGACCTTCTCTCTCTCTCTCTCTCTCTCTCTCTCTTTCTCTTGGTCCAGAAGGCCTGCGCATATGTCTGAGCTCCTTCCTCCTACTTCCCGTGTCTCTTTGTATGTCACGGGCCCTCAAAAACCTCTACGGCTAATTTTGGTCAGCTAGTAGCTAGCTCTACCCTCTGATTCAAGGTAAACTTTACTGGCATAGCAGAGCATAACAATTCTCCACAACACCCCCCCCTTTGTCTAAATAAAAAGGAAAGGTTTTAACTCTAACATAGTAAAACTATATACAATAAGAACAACTATCAAGTAAGAAATACACTCACAATGTCCAGTCCATTAGTATTTGGCAAATTCAAAGAAAATATTCCATTATCTACTGTATCTTGGTGAGTCCAACGTTTTGTATCTGAGTTACTTTTTACCATAACTATGGAAAACTGTAAGTATGACTATCTAGTCTTCAACCCCATCAGAGACATAAGAAGGATATAATATTACCTGAGTAAACAGGAAGAGCAGAGCAAGCAACTTCCAAAACTGTAGAAATGACAGAAACAGCTGGTAGCCTGGATAGTCACCCCAAAGTTCCTCTGGAACACTGGGGCATCCATCTTTGGCCTATGGGCCTAGAATATTTGACAGACTTTGTGAAGCAGGAATTTTATTAGGACTGTCCTGTCTTGTCTTGTCAAAGTTTGGCAGTTGTTTCTTTTGTGTCCTGCTTGTCCAACTTGGACAGCATACTGTCAGCAGTCGATGCAAGGGCACTTTCTTCCCCAGTGGCTAACTTTGCCACAATGAAAGCAAACTCCTTATAGAGGTTCTTTGATGCTCATCATCCTTTTTTGAAGTAAGTTGGTGCAGCCAGGAGCAGATGTGTCTCACTGTTATGAAAGCCTTATGTTATTAAAACATTTTAAAACTACCCTTTATCCTATCATTCCTATATCCTTTGGGAGAGATAGCCCCACCCCTCACCACAGGTGAGTGTTAACTGACCCTGAGAGCATGGACATAGGGGAGCTGACTCCAACCCCTCACCTGAGGCAGGTGGCCCCAGTGGCCCTAGTGGTCAGTACTGATCAGCTCCGGTACCACCCAGGCCCACAGCTGGGACTTGGGTTGGTCCATCCTAGCATCTACCCCATCTAGGACCTGCTGGAGCTCGTGAAGGGACTGGTCTTGTGGAACAACAACTGAAGCAGCTCCAAGACTGGGGCAGCTGCAGGATATCCCAGAAGAGCTCTGGTGAGGATCCAGTGAGGATGGTGAACCAGGAACCAGAGGCCTTGAACCAGACCAGTGACTCATTGCAATGAACATTTGCCAGTAAAGTTGATGGGACAGTGTGTACTATATGACACACCGAGGGCTCCAATGCCACCAGGATGAATGAAGAGGTGTTGGAGGGGCGGGAAAGAAGGAGAAGCAGAGAGGTTTTTTTCTGTTGTTGTTGTTTTGTTTTTCTCTTGTGTGTAGGGGGGCACTGCCGGGGTGAGAGGAGGGATTGGAAGGTGAGCAGAACTGAGGTGCATGATATGAAATTCCCAAAGAATCAATAAAGAAGTTAAATTTAAAAAGAATGCAGGGGCTCCAGATATTGGTGTTCTTCATACAATGTGAAGAAGGATCCAATTAGTTCTCTTTATAAACTGAAATCTCTTACTTTTTGGATAGTTCTTGCTGCTCTCTCCCAAGAAATGGCTGCAAGCTCTTTGCCAATGTTTATTTTCTGCCCATAATGAGGCAATTTCAGCATCAGTAAAAGGTACCACAGTTTCTGTTGGGTCTATTACTATTAGTTGATGAAGTCTCAATTTTCCTTTCAGAATTAACTCAGAAACCTGTTGTTGGTTGGTTTTGCTCTTTTGGGGTTCTGTCACTCAGCTCCCAAATAAATCCACATGGAGGCTTTGTTCTTACTTATGAATGCCTGGCCTTAGCTTGGCTTGTTTCTTGCCAGCTTTCCATAACTTTAACTATCCTGTCTACCCTTTGCCTCTGGGCTTTTCCCATTCTCTTACTTCTGTAATCTTACTCTTACTCTTACTCCGTGGCTTACTGTGTAGCTGGGTGGCTGGCCCCTGGAGTCCTCCTCCTCTGGCTATTTCTTCTTTCATCTCCCAGATTTCTCCTTCTATATATTCTCTCTGCCTGGCAGCCCTGCCTATCCTTTCTCCTGTCTTGATATTGGCCATTCAGTTCTTTATTAGACTACCATGTGTTTTAGACAGTCACAGTAACACAGCTTCACAGAGTTAAACAAATGCAATATAAACAAAAGTAACACACTTTAAAACAATATTCTACAACAGAAACTTTTTCTACATAGGTCTGTTTTTACTGTTTGTGTGGTAAAATTATCCATTCTAAGATATTATCTTCTCTCGGCATAAGAATTTCTGTAGGATAATGTGTAGAAGGTAAAATAACCAGAATAAGATCAAGCTTTGGATCCAACTAATTCACATGAGCATCCTGTAATTTCTCTTCTACCAAAGCCAATTCTCTCTCAGCTTAAACTGATAATTTTCTTGGATTATTTAAGTCCTTATCACCTTGTAAGGCTTGAAATAAACTACTTAGTTCTTGAGTTGTCAATTTGATTGTGGGTCTTAGCCAGTTAATATCTCACAGCAATTTTTGAAAATCATTAAGTGTTAGTAATTGATCTCTCTTGATTTGTACTTTCTGTGGTTGAATTTTTCTGTAAACCTATTTTATATCGTAGAATAAATTAATAGAATCTTCTCTTTGTATTTTTTCAGGAGCAATTTGTAATCCCCAACAAGGCAAAATTCTCTTTACCTCATGAAATGTTTTTTTTAAGGTATTTGAGTTTGAATTAGCTGGTAAGATATCATCCATACAATGGTAAGTTATAGATTAAGGAAACTGTTTACAAATTATTTCCAATGGCTATTGTACAAAATACTAACACAAAGTAGGGCTGTTTAACATTTCCTGTGGAAGGATTTTCCACTGATACCTTTTTACAGGCTGGGAATTATAAGTAGGCACTGTGAAGGCAAATTTTTCTCTATCCTGTTCTTGTAAAGGTATAGTAAACAAGCAGTCTTTTAAATCAGTCACTATAGTAGACCATCCTTTAGGTAATAGAGAAGGCAAGGGAATTCCAGTCTATAAAGTGCCCATTGGTTGGATCACCCTATTAATAGCTCTTAGGTCTGTTACCAGTCTCCATTTTCCAGATTTCTTTTTCATGACAAATATAGGAGAATCCAAGGACTGATGATTCTTCAATATGTTGAGCATCTAGCTGCTCCTGTACCAAGTGTTCTAAGGCCTGTAATTTTTCTGACGTAAAAGGCCATTGTTTCCCCCCACAGGTTTGTTTGTCAGTTAATCTTTTTAAAGGTAGGGCTGTTGGTACCTTTGAAAGATCAGGAGCTGTTGTGCCCTGCTTATGTACAACCTGAACAGTCAGTGACTCTTCTGGATAAGAATTTTAATATTTCTCTCAGAAGCATTCTTTATTTTATGGTTTGTTGCTGAGATTGGAGGAATGTTGATCTGTATTTTCTGTTGCTTTAACAGATTGCCTCCCTGTAAATCCATTACTATGTTAGCTACGCATAGCTTTGTTTTCCTCCCTGTCCTTCTGGCTCTAGATGTTCAGCCCACCTTGTATTTGGTTTTACCTGAGATAAAGTTCCAATCCCTAGAAGCTGAACATTTACCTCCTGAAGAGGCCAATCTGGATGCCAAGATTTTGGTGAAATTGTTACATCTGCGCTTATGTCTAGTAAATCTTCAATTACAATGCCATGTATTTGTATTTTTAGCTTTGGTCTTTAATCATTTATAGAATTTTTGAAAATATTTGTTTTATGGTCTCTCCTGAAAAATTCTGTCTATCTACTGAAGCTGTTCTATAACCCAGAGCAGAATGGTTTTTAATAACAATCATTAGGTCTTTTAATTGCTCTGTGGAGGAGTTTCCCCAATGCTGACATGGAATGATTGAACCAAATTTGACATTGGGCCTGCAAGAGGCCCCCTTAAGAATTTGTCAATGGTAAAAGGGTTACCTTGCCTGTCCCATGTTGATCTGCATTCATTAGTCCAACGTAGGCCTTTGCCACACCTTCTGCATAGTCCAAAAGGCTGGGGCCCTCTATTTGGATTACCTCTAGAAAAAAACATTGTTTCTAGGAACACCTTGCTTTCAATCCATTTTCAGATGACTTTGTTTACCACAATTAAAACATCTGACATTTAGCTGGGCATAGTGGCACACACCTTTATTCTCAGAACTCGGGAGGCAGAGGCAGGCAGATTTCTGTGAGTTCAGGGCCAGCCTGATCTACAGAGTGAATTCCAGGAAAGCCAGGGCTATTATACAGAGAACCCTGTCTTGAAAAACTAAAACAAAAACAAAAACAACAAAAAAAAACCCTTCTTTATAATAAAAAAAAGAAAAATCCCAAATCTGACTTTTTTATTTTTCTTAAATTTTTTAGGAATCACTTTTCCGATGCAAGTATCATCGTGTGAGATCCAATATCAGCTGTATTTCTAATCCATTCACCTATGGGTGCTGATCTTGCCTGTAAAGGCCTAATTGCCTTTTGCATTTTGAATTAGCATTTTCAAAAACCAAAGATTCAGTTGATATTTGTCTAGCTACTGGGTCTGATATTATTCTATTTACAGCTGAAGTCAATCTTTGTTAGAAAAAAATCAGTGAAGATTTCTTTTGGGCCTTGTATAATTTTAGTAAATGACTCAGTCCTCTTTCCTGATTCTTCAACCCTGTCCCAAGCATTCAAAGCTGCTGTATGATAGCACCAAGATGTGATCATCAAATCTAAACTGTCTTTGCAAGTCAGCATGCTGGCCTTCACCAAAGAGCTAGTCTTAAGAAATTTGCATATCTTTAGTCCTCCTTTGTTGTTCTATGACCTTAGCTTCCGCTCTCCACTATGTTCATCATTGTAACTGAGGACCAGCTTCCAATACTGCTGCAGTTAAATCTTTCCAGTCTTGTGGAATAATTCTGTTCTGAGTTGCCCATGAATTTAACATCTGCTTCACAAAAGCTGAATGCATACTATATGAAATGATTGCTTCCTTAAATCTTTTCAAATCTAACACTTCTACAGTATCCCAGGTAACTTCTGTATAGCCTGGGGGAGCCTATCATCTGGAGGTCATTCTTGAATGGTAACTGGATAAATTAATGTTGGTTTTCCAACAACCTTAGGCTGCTCCTCTTCAGTTTCATAATGCAATGGTGCAGCAGGTTCTGCTCTAAACTCTTCTATGTGTGAATATTTTTCTTAGTGTCATTAGTAGATCTTTCTAAGGATTATATTTTACCAATTTTTCATATTTGGCAACGATATCAAATCACTTTTTTAGGGATAAAACATGAATTACCAAACTAATAATAATTATAAACGACATTATGTCAATCCCAGCTAAGTTGATTATCCCTTCATTTAATTTTTCTGTTTTCAAACCATCTACTGTGGAACCATATAGAGACCTAATTCCCTGCATCATAATTTTGTTCCCCATTCTTTTTTTGTTTGTTTGTTTGTTTTTGTTTTTGTTTGTTTTTGTTTTTCGAGACAGGGTTTCTCTGTGTAGTTTTGGAGCCTGTCCTGGATCTCACTCTGTAGACCAGGCTGGCCTCAAACTCACAGAGATCCTCCTGCCTCTGCCTCCCTAGTGCTGGGCTTAAAGGTGTGCAGCACCACCACCTGACATTTGTTCCCCATTCTTAATATGGGGGAAAATAAAATAAAATAAAAACAAACAAACAAAAACTAATTCCTCTCTTAAGAGTTCCCAGGTGTCTCATCAGATCTGCTGAAGCCAACAGTGAAGGTGAAGCTGTGCCAGGGTAGTCGGCTGTGACGGCAGTGCTGGTGTGTGTGTGTGTCCAGGCAGCTAGGCTGGTGTGGCAGGTGCTGGGGTCACAGGGGGCTGAAGCTGCCCTGCACGGGCCAGCCTGAGGGTACCTGCAGCGGCTCCCATGTAACTGGGGGCTGAGGGTGTGTGGCAGTGGCAGCCGTAGAAGACCGATTGGGTGCAACCGGGTGTTGTGGCTGCCAGGCTGGTGCTGCGGTGATCTGGGAGGGCACCCAGGGAAACCTACAACTCTCGGGGAGAAGAAGCGAGCCCCCTGAAAGGCTGATGCAAGGGGACGTGTAGGAGAAACCCGGCATGATGGGAGGCAAGGGCATGGGGCCACCTTAATGACAGAGCCAGCTACAAAGGGTGATTCGGCTGCTGCAAAGCTGGAGGTGAGCCGCTGCCTCACGATCTCATGCCCCAAGTTAGAAGCCAGATAATGCATTTACCTTAATTGTTCTAGTATTAATAAAACTCGGGAGTCAGATATCAGGGTAAAAGCCTGATGGATCGGAGAAGCATGGGAGAAGCAGCAGGTGACCTCCTCTCTCTCTCTCCTTCCTTATCCAAAGGCCCAGGCATATGTCTAAGCCCCTCCCTACTACTTCCTGTGTCTCTCTATATGTCCGGGGTCCTCCAAAACCTCTATGGCTAATTTTGGTCAGCCAGTAGCTAGCTCTGCCCTCTGACTCAATGTAAACTTCATTGTCACAATGGAGTGGCAGTTCGAGCAATTCTCCCACAACATGTACCCGCTACGTCAGTACTTAAGTCTCCACATATGCCACGAGAAGTGAAAACCTGTGTTCACACAAAAAACGTGCACAAGACCATCCTGAAATGGAGCTGGAGAGATGGCTCAGCAGTCAACCGCACTCTTCCAGAGAACTTGACTTGGTTCCCACACCAGGCAGCTCAGCCACCTTTAACTCCAATCCCAGGGGTTCCAACCCTCTTGTGGCCTCCACAGGCACTGGGACACATGTGGCCCTCACATACACATGAATAAACTAAGATATAGACGTAGAATGTGCCGGGCGGTGGTGGCACACGCCTATCATCCCGGCACTTGGGCCGCAGAGGCAGGTGGATCTCTGTAGGCCAGCCTGGTCTACAGAGAGAGTTCTAGGACAAGGCTACACAGAGAAATCCTGTCTCAAAAAAAGAAAGAAATAGAATGTTCAGAAGTAACATCAACATCGTTCATATTTTGAACCTTTTAAACATTGCCTGTATCTTTTCAACAAATTCAATTTTTCTCCTCTACCTTTTGTAACATACTAAAAATTACATTTAAAAATTAATTAGGGCTGGGCGGTGGTGGCGCATGCCTTTAATCCCAGCACTCGGGAGGTGGAGCCAGGCAGATCTCTGAGTTCGAGGTCAGCCTGGTCTACAGAGGGAGTTCCAGAACAGCAAGGACTAAACGGAGAAACCCTTTCCTTAAAAAAAAAAGTGTATAAAAAATTAATTAGGCCAGGCGGTGGTGGTGCATGCCTTTAATCCCAGCACTTGGGAGGCAGAGGCAGGCAAATCTGTGAGGTCGAGGCCAGTCTGGTCTACAGAGTGAGATCCAGGACAGCCAGAGCTACACAGAGAAACCCTGCCTTGAAAAACCAAAATAAAATAAAATAAAATAAAGAATGGCCCACATAGGCTCATACTGCTTGGTCCCCAGTTGGTGGAATAGTTTGGAAGGCTTAGGAGGTGTGGGCTTGCTGAGGAGGTGTGACACTGTCCAACTGTCTGTCTCTCTCTGTCTCTCTTTCTCTCTCTCTATCTGCTGCCGCCTGTGGGTCAGGATGTAAGGTTCAGCTACTGCTCCGGCACCATGCCTGTCTGCTCTCCATCATGATGATCATGGACTCACCCTCTAAAACTGTAAGCAAATCCTAATGAAATGCTTTTTTATTTTATTTTTTTTAAGAAGAATTGCCCTGGTCATGGTGTCTCTTCACAGCAGTAGAACACTGATGAAGACAGGGGACTATAAAATAATAATAAAAGAAGCCAGGAAGTTGGGAGGTGGGTTGAGAGGAGTTGGGGAGTGAATCTGATCAAAATACATTTTATGCATGTATGAATTTATCGAAGAATGAATACAAACATAAAGTAAGAAAAGGCGCCGGGGAGCTGCCTCGGGGTTAAGAGTGCTGCCTGCTTTTGTGGAGGGTTTCAGGTTAGATTCCCAGCACCCAGGGGGCAGCTCGCAACCACCTGTCACTCCAGTTCTGGGGCATTGGACACCTCCTTCAGCCTCCACTGGCACCAGGCACCCACAAGTACATACGTGCCGGCAAACACTCATGGACTCATAAAGGGAAAATAAACGAACCACTTAAAATGTTTTAAGTAAGAGTCAAACCAAGATCTATATTACCCTGAAAAACACTGTCTTTTCACACTGGCTGTTCAGAAACACTGACCAAGTGCTGGATTCCATCACTCAGCTTTATTTCTCTCAGTCGCCCTTTTATTTTCTGTGTCTTTATCGCTGTCTGTGAATTGACTAATTTTGTCTTCATCCGAATCTAATTGTCCGTTTCACCCATCTATTGACTTTTACACCTTAATAACTTCCTTCACTTGGCTCTGCAGACTGTGGCCTCTTCCTGTGTTCCTGGTTGCTTAGTTTCAGTCACATTTACTGCTTCCTCTTCATCTGCCCTACCTCAGTGATGAAGATCCTGGGGCCAGTCCTTGGACTTCTTCCTGTTTTCACAATCTAAACAACTTTCCAGATGACTTCATCAGGCTGTCACTTCAGGTACTGTAGATGTGCTAATAACTTCCAAATTGTGTATGTGTGTGTCTGTGTGTAGGTAGATATGTGTGTGTGAGTGGAAGTGCCCAAGGACACCAGAGATATCGGCTCTCCTGTGGCTGGAGTTACTGGCTGTCCCGAGCTTCCTGATGTGGGTTCTGGGCACCAAAGTTGGATCCTCTGCAAGAGCAGTACACACTCTTAACTGCTGAGCCATCTCTCCAGCTACTACCTCCAGATTTCTACCCAATCCTGAGCTGTCCCTTACGTCCTTAGACCAACCCGTTAAGGGATACCTCCACTCCGAGTGTTAAAACCGAATTCTGGGGCTGAGATTGCTCAGACTGTAAAGCACTTGACTTATAAGTTTAAGGACTTGAGTTTGAGACCCAGAACCTGTACTGGGATAATCTGTTTGTACACTGTGAATATGTGTCACTCTGATTAGTTTAATAAAAAACCGGTCAATAGCTAGGGAGGATTTTCAGGACAAAGAGAACACTGAGAAGAAGGGTGGAGTCCCCAGCAGATGCAGAGGGAAAAGACATGCAGAAAAAGAGGAAAAAGCCGCAAGCCATGTGGCAACATGTAGATGAATAGAAATGGTTAATTTAAGTTATAAGAGCTAGTTAGAAACAAGCCTGAAAAAAAAGAAAAGAAAAGAAAAGAAAAGAAAGAAACAATCCTGACAGGAGGCAGTGGTGGTGCACGCCTTTAATCCCAGCACTCAGAAGGCAGAGGCAGGAGGATCTCTGTGAGTTCGAGGCCAGCCTGGTCTACAGAGGGAGATCCAGGACAGGCTCCAAAAGCTACACAGAGAAACCCTGTCTCAAAAAAACAAAAATAAATAAACAAATAAATTACATTTATGGGGCTGGAGAGAAGTCTCAGCAGTTAAGAGCACTTACTACTCTTGTAGAGGAGCTGGGTTTAATTCCCAGAACCCACATGGTGGCTCTCAACCATCTATAACTCCATTTCCAGAGAATCTGACCTCCACTGGAACCAGGCATGCATGTGGTACACACATATCCATCCATTCAGGAAACTCTCTCTCTCTCTCTCTCTCTCTCTCTCTCTCTCTCTCTCTCTCTCTCTCTCACACACACACACACACACGTAAATAAACCTGAGAGAGAGATCACATTGGCTCTTTGTGGTGGTTTGAATGTCATTGCCTCCCATAAGCCCATAGGGAGTGGCCTATTAGGAGGTGTGGCCTTGTTGGAGGAAGTGCGTCAAGGTGGGGGTGGGCTTTGAGGTCTCCTATGCTCAAGCTACGTCCAGTGACACAGTTCACTTCCTGTTGCCTGGGGATCAAGATGTAGAACTCCCAGCTCCTTCTCCAGCACCACGTCTGCCTGCACACTGCCACGTCCCGCCATGACGGTAATGGAGTAAACCTCTGAACTGTAAGTGAGCCACCCCAGTTAAATGTTCCCTTTAAGAGTTGCCACAGTCATGGTGTCTCTTCACAGCAATAGAAACCTTAACCAAGACACCCCTGGATCTCTCTGACTACTTATTTGGCCTTGTGATCTCCCTGTCTTCTATATGTTTTGCCATGATACCTCTTGCTCCGGGGGCCTTCCTCAGAGGCAGAACAGATGCGGATGCTTGTAGGAGCTTTCAGCCACCGAGCAGGAGCTACATGAACAACGAAGACTTCCTTCTCCTCCTCTTTGTTTTTTTGAGACAGTGTCTCTCTGTGTAACTCTGACTATCCTGAAACTCACTGTGAGAGCAAGGTGACTCAAACTCACAGCAGTCTCCTCCCCCTGCCCCCAGAGTGCTGAGGTAAAGGCGTACTTCCGGCAGAACTTTGTTTTTGTTTTTTTTTTTTGCTTTTTGGTTTTTTGGTTTTTTGGTTTTTTGAGACAGGGTTTCTCTGTGTAGCTTTGCGCCTTTCCTGGAACTCGCTTTGGAGACCAGGCTGACTTTGAACTCACAGAGATCCGCCTGCCTCTGCCTCCCGAGTGCTGGGATTAAAGGCGTGTGCCATCACTGCCCAGCTGGGCAGGACTTTTTATCTTTATGTATTACCCAGCCTCACATAGTTTCTCATAGCAACAGGATATGCAACTCTCAGAACTTAAAGATTTATCTGTGAAATTGTTTTATTTGTCACATTATCAGTATTTATGACAGAATTGGATCCACTTCTGGAACAGTTTGACTTACTCGGCCCAAATGCTTAAAGGTTTGGGATCCGAGGACAGATCTGTGTAACACGAATTGCTAAACGGTCTTATTAATAAAAACCCAGAGCCAGATATTGGTGTGAAAGCTGCAAGATCAGAGAAGCAGAAAGAAGCCAGCCACGTTCTTAGCACTAGGAAATTCTCAGCTTAAGAGAGCTACTTCCTGTATACTCAT
This sequence comes from Peromyscus nudipes, assembly GCA_902168325.1. Lineage (NCBI taxonomy): Eukaryota > Metazoa > Chordata > Mammalia > Rodentia > Cricetidae > Peromyscus > Peromyscus nudipes. The sequence continues at coordinate 33,479 of CABHPH010158913.1, read as the reverse complement.
CCCTATAAACCTTTCTGTGCCCTGCCATCTTATTTCCTCTCTCCTCCCAGCTACATCACTTCCTCTTTCCACCAAGCTTTATCACTTCCTATCTGTCTGTCCAGACCTCCAGACCTCTATGGTCAACTAGCACTAGGATTAAAGGCGTGTGCCACCATGCCTGGCTCTGTTCCCAGTGTGGCCTTGAACTCAATGGGTCTCTGCCTCCTGAGTGCTAGGATTAAAGGTGTTTGCTACCACTGCCTGACCTCTATGTTTAATTTAGTGGCTGGCTTTTTCCTCTGATCCCCAGATAAGCTTTATTGGGGTGCACAAATAAAATATCACTACAGATCTGTGTTTAAAACCTAGAGTCAGGTTTTAGTTTTTCTATGATGTGGATGAACTCTCTAAGCCTACACTTTATCTATAAAATAGGAATAATAAGGCATAAGGACAATCATAAGTTCATAGACAAAAGACGAACCCATGAAAATGTGATAGATACTGTTATGACTGCTACTATAAATACAATAAAAACTTAGAAAGAATAAGAGAGGAAAATGGGTGCTATTCAGTAGCAAGACCTACCTCCTAAATCCATAAAGACCTCATTCTTTCTGGAGTATTCTGCTTATGAATACTAAATAATTACCCATTCGATTGCCAAAAAACCACTAATCTAAACAGATTATGAAAGATGTCTTCATCATGTTTCTCTACCCAGAGCATGGCTTACATCTTTGGCTGCTGTGGAAAGCCAACCTGATAGGAATTCCAACCACGTCCCATGGTCGTGCATGCTGGAGGGACACTTAGTCATCTCCGCCTAGTCATTTCCGGGTCATACCTCCAGCGTGACCCATGCCCCATGGTTAGGTGGTCATGTAGTCGCATGGAAGTGACCGCGTGATCTCTGCGTGTGAGCCTGTGTGTGCAGGTGTGTCCTGGCCTTTATAAGGTGATGCCATGTTCCCCTGGTCTCTCACTCTCTGCGCCTCTCTTTCTGTGCTTCCTCTCCACAGGCCTCTCTCTCTCTCTCTCTCTCTCTCTCTCTCTCTCTCTCTCTCTCTCCCCTCTCCCCCTCTCCCTCCCTCCCTCCCCCTTTCCCTCCTAATAAAGCTCTAGAAGGTACCACTGGGTTCTGTCGTGATCGTGACCTTTGCAGCCACCAGCGCCGCCGTTATCCTTTCACAACCTGCCTTTTTAAAAAGAAAAAATGTTTATTGTGTGTCTATGGGTGTCTTGCCTGTATGTATGTCTGCCCACCACATGCATGCAATTCCTACAGAGGCCAGAAGAGGGCACAAGATCCCCTGGAACTGAAGTTACAGGTAGTTAGTTGTGAGTCACTACAGATGCTGTGAATTAAGCCCAGGTCCTTTGCAAGAGCAGCAAATGCTCTTAACAGCCTTCCTTTCAGCCTCAGACCTTTTTGTTTTGTTTTGTTTTGTTTGTTAGACAAGATCTCACTTTGTAGCTAGCCCTGGCTGCCCTGGGACTCACAGAGACCTGCCTGCCTCTGCTGAGACTAAAAGTATGTGCCATCATGGCAGACCTGACTTTTAATATTAGCATTCTGGACAGCATTCTCTGTTTGACACGGAATTGTGCTCATGGGCACGTGTTTTTCTGGTCCTCCTTCAGTGGATGTTGTGAAGCACCGTCCTCTGAGCCAAACAGCCACCATTATCATCCCATCAGCTGTGCCTGCTTGCAAGAGATCGTCAAGGCTGGGCGTGCCCACATTTCCTCACAGAAAGATAGGGCGGGACATTCAGGGGACCCTACATGAGGTTCTAGCCATGGCCCCCAGCCCTAATTGCTCATGGCCTCAGGATCTGTGTAGGTGCTAGAGTGTATAGGCTGGGGGAAATCTTTGTTGTGGAATGTTACTTTAACTATGTAAAGATGTGTTGCATTTGTTTAACTATTTAAAGATGTGTCTCTGTTTTACCTTGCCTGCCTGAGGCACCTGATTGGTCTAATAAAAAGCTGAACATCCAATAGCTAGGCAGTAGAGGGATAGGCATGGCTGGCGGGCAGAGAGAATAAGTAGGAGGAATCTAGGCTGGAGAGAGAAAAGAAAGGAGAGAGAAAAAAGGAGAAAGGGAGGGAGATGCCTGGGGCTAGCCAGTCAGGCAGCTGCCAGACAGACAGACATAGAGTAGGGCAAGCAGAATGAAGGGAAGTTAAAAAGCTCTGAGGCAAAATGTAGATAAATAGAAACAGGTTAAATTAAGTTATAACAGCTAGTGAGACAAGCATAAGCTAAGGCCAAGCATTCATAACTAATAATAAGTCTCTGTGTCATGATTTGGGAGCTGGTTGGTGACCCCAAAGAAAGCCTGCTACAAGTCTTAAGGAAGGGGCTCCATCTATGTAGCCACGGAGGAGCCATCATCCATGATGGGCTTAGACCTCCCTGCTTTAGGACCAGGCCTCTGCCCATAGCTCCTCACCCATGTTCTATCAGTGAGTCTAACATACGCATTGATTCCCCAGGGTGAACTTTGGTGGTTTGTCACTTATGAGAAGGAGGTAGACATTGTTTACCTTTTTCCACAGAAACAACTTTTTACAGTAGTGGGAGACTTTCTCTTGTCTTCTGAGAGAGAATCTACTCTGCCCAACACACATATGCATGCACACACACACACACGCACGCACGCACGCACGCACGCACGCACGCACGCACGCACGCACGTACGCACCACACACATTCATCCCACAGTTTAATGCTGTGAGCACTAGACATACATGTGAAGTCTCCGAACCCTTTTCCTGATTTTGGAACTGTGACACCACCTCTGAATAATTGTACCTTTCTTTCAACTTTCTCCATCCTAGATAGCTGGACTGCTTCCGTGCACACTCAGTAACCCCAGGTCTCAAGCCCCCCAGAAATCCTGTAACTGTTGTACATACACTAAGCTATTGCACACCTCACACTTCCGGAAACCTGAACGTCTATGTTCTGGTGGTTAAGAAAGTGTTCATGGAAGGATTGAGTTTTCCTTTGGCACTCAGTCAGCCCTCAGTTGGTGCTGTGAACTGGGCCTGTCTACCATTTCATACTGATGCCATCTAAGAAAGACTTCTCAAAAATAAAAATTATAATTCCTTAGTGATCCTGTTGGAGGGCAGACAGCTCCTTACGACCCACTTTGTCTCACAGAGTTTCACTGACGTCAGGGCTAACCTTAAGCATCTGGAGAGAGGACCCTGCCCCCACAGGGAGAAGTCTTAGTGGTACAATTTAAGGTGTACCATGGAAGAATTGAGAAAGCCCATAAACAGAACTGCCAAATGCTGGCACACTCTATCTGACCGGCCACCCGAAGGCCTCCAGGTCCCTGTTTTAAGTGTAGTAGAGAAGGCCACTGGGCTCATGCCTGCCCTGCCCGACATGGGCCACCATCTGGGCCTTGTCTGAATTGCCACCAAGAGGGACACTGGTCAGCTGACTGTCCCTGTGTACCTTGTGGCATGGGGACATTGAACAAAGACCACCCTCCAGCTGACCTCCTAGGCTTGGTGATGGACAATTGAAGGTGCCCTGTTCCCGGCCTGACCACAGCCATCTGTCACAGGGAACCCGGGGTAGCTGTTTACAGTATCGGGGTGATCCATTTCCTTCCTTTTGGATACCACAGCCGTTACTCAGTCCTGAGGGAGTTTTGGGGACCCACCTGTCTTCTCATCTCCCTATTGTCAGGGTAGGGGGACAGCCTTTCCTACCTCACCAGACCCCACCACTTAATTGTATTTTCAGGAGTATCCCTCTCACCCACATATTTCCAGTTGTGCCAACCTGTCCTGTGCCCCTAGTGGGACAAGATTTTCTAGCTAGGGTAGGAGCTTTTATTTCATTTGCTCCCCCCATTTGCCTTACTCCCGACTCATCAGCAGCACCTCTCCTTCTCCTCCTCCTACCCACCCAACCTACTAGCTCTCACATTTCATTTCCCTTGCCAGTCTCTTAGGTGGACCCCAAAGCCTGGGAGACCCAGAACCCTTCTATTGCTAGGCACCATCCCCCGTTATTATCCAGCTGCAGGACCCTATGAGGAACATTATCCAAGCTCAGTACCCTCTCTCAGTCCAGAGCCTTAGGGGACTTAAGCCTATCATTTCTCACCTTCTCAAAAAAAAAAAGCATGTTCCAGGTTTTTCTCTCTCTCTTGTTAACACTAACCAATAAAATTCTGATAGCAGAGTACTAAATATTATAATATCATGGCTACCAGCTCAAGATTTTAAATTCCCTGTGGCTGCTTCTTAACATGTTTAAAAACTCTTCCAAGCTCCAGAGCCAGCTTGAATCCACCTGGACAGGTCAGATCCACTTCAGATAAGTATAACTCAAACTTTCCTGGCCCTGGGACCCCCCTCCCTCACCCTGGAACCCCTCAGGGGTCCCCCAAGGTAAAACTTTTTCTAAACATCCTCTTCTGCCTCAACAGCACCTTGTCAGACCCAAGTAGTCACAGAGCCTGAAGCAGTGGAAGGTGATGGATGATTTCCAAAGCAATGGAGGACAATCCACTACCTCAGGATATCCAGCTACCTCAAAAGCCCCCTTCCCTACTCCCAAAGGTTAACCAATGCCCACTGAATCAGCCTCAAACAGTTTTGGGAGACACAGCACCCCCATTCCCTTTCACCCACCACTTTTTATAAAAACAAAGAGTCTGGAATGTTAGAATTCCTAGCCACTCCCCCAGCTATATGACCACGTGTGCGCTGTCTAGTAGCCAGGCAAGATGCTTAGTTATCCCAGGGCCTTATGTCCAATGTAATCCGTGTGCTGAGTGATCACTCAATCTATGCACATGTGTGGCATAGCTGTGTAAGCCCATATGTGCATGCGTAGGGCGGGGGGACTTATAAAAGTGGGTTCCACCTATTCTCTCTCTTCCTGCACGTTCATTCCGTAGGCCTATGCACACCCTCTCTATTCCCTCCCTTAATAAATTCTCATAGTGGGTTTTGTTGTGCCTCGTGGCTTCTCTCGCATGGTAAACAGTGCCGCTTAATAAATAACATTGCGGTGCTTAATAAATAACAATATTGGCCCACCAGTCTGTTTCTGGCTCTTAAATGAGCGTGGATTCTAGGAAGCCAAGAGTTATTTCTATTCTATATGCTGAGTGTTCGCTCCCAATCTAAGGCCTTATGCTGAGCATGGCTCTTCCACATACACACCCACTCCTCCTCCTCCTTTCCCTCCCTCCTCTTCCTCTTTCTTCTTCTCCTCCTCTTCCACATCCGTCCTCTTCTTCTGGTGCTGGGATAGAGCCCAGGGCCTTATGCATGCTAGGCAAGTACTCTACTACTGAGCCATACCCCGAGTCCCTGGATTCTTCCACAAACAAAATGACGTTCATGACTGGTGTGGTGGTTTAAATGAGAATGTCCCCAAAGTCTCAGACATTTGAACACTTGGTCCCCAGTTGGTGGCACCATTTGGGGAGGTTCAGCCTTGTTGGAGGAAGTTCTTGCTGGATTAGGCTTTGAGAGTTCACAGTCCCACCCCTGCTTCCGGTTCTCTCTCTGTCTTGGTTCTTGCTGTTAAAGATAGGAACTCTCAGACTCCTGCTCTGACCAGCATGCCTGCTGCTTGCTGCCCTGTCTTCTTGCTTGATGGACTCTAACATCCTCTGGAATCCGAGGCCAAAATGAACTCTGTCTTCTGCAAGGTGCCTTGTTCATGGTGCTTTATCCTAGCAACAGAGAAGTAGCTAACACGGGTAGATGACCTTGGGTGTGTGACAGATGTATTAGTTACTTCCTCTATTGCCGTCACTAAATGCCTGGGAGGGAAGGCTTATGTGGCGAACAGTGTGAGGATACAGTCCACCACGGTGGGGGAGGCACAGGGACAGGAATGTGAGGCAGCTGGTCACATTGCTTCACCAGACTGGAAGCAAAGAGAGGATGGGGTAGGCAATAGAATTTTAAGGCCTGCCTTCAGTGGTTCATCTTCTTCTGGTGAGGCTCCACCTCTTAAAAGGTTCCATAACACTGCTTGCTGCTGGCTTGCTCAAATCCATGCCTCGCTAGCTTTCTCACACAATGCAGGACCACCTGCCTAGGGCATCATTCCACCCACAGTGGGCTGGGTTCTCCTATGTCAGTTAACAATCAAGACAATCCACCTCTCCCCAGTAGACAAGTCCACAGGCCAATCTCATGTGGGCTATCCCTGGACTGAGGTTCCCTTCTCAGGGGACCCCAGGCTGTGTCAGGTTGACAGCTAAAGCTCACTGTGACAGTGGTGTTTGGTTTCTAGATGCAGTGTGACCATCAATAGCCAAGTAACTAAGCAAGCAGCAGGAAAAGGCACTCATCTGGACCATCCTCCTGGCCTGGGACTGTAGCTCTGAAGCTTGTTTTTCCAAAGCTTTGTTTAAGCAAATGCAAAATTGACTATAAAAGGGGAAGGAAGATATATAACACTATATATTTTTAAGGAATATTTTAAAAAAATTTAAAAGTAAAATGTAGTTATTTTTATTTAAGATAGTTCCCCATCTTGAACACATTTACATTTTTCCCTTCCCCCATTTAAAGTCCATTTCCTGAAAAAAGTGTTCAGGAATTTAAGAGTCAAATACGTTCCAAGGCTGTCTCATGATTCATCAATTTACTGCTTGTTAAAATATCAGTTCCTTTTTGTTTTTATTTTTTATTTTTATAACAATCTTTTTATGACCATTAATAGATATTTGGGGGATTTCTAACCAGCATTCATATAAGTTTAAAAACAAAGAAACCCTCTCAGGCCCAAGAGAAATCAGACGGATCTTTGTGAGTTCAAGGCCAGCCTGGTCTACAGAGCAAGATCCAGGAAAGGCGCAAAGCTACACAGAGAAACCCTGTCTTGAAAAACCAACCAACCAACCAAACAAACAAACAAACAAAAAATCAGTTCCAAAAAACTGGCTTAAACAGGAATGTTTACCTGGGTTTTCTCTTCTGAATTACTCCATGGATGACATGAGAATGAACTAAAGATAATCAGAGTCGACACATTTGCTGAGTCCCTTGAACAGCAGAGAGGCCAAGTGATGCTATGTACATGGACCGCCTACTCCATCGCTATGACCTCACGTAGGAGTGGACTGTGTAACTAGAGGGGCCACAGGGCCTGTACCCATTCCTTGGGGGAAGACACTAAACCCCAGAGAAGGGAAATGAATAAGTCAGAACTGCTGGTGGTTGGTAGCAAAAGCTGGAGTAGAATTTGGATCTGAGGCTTCCCCTCTAGTTCTCTCTCCTGCCTTGCTTTATTGTTTGAGACAGGGTTTCTCTGTGTAGTTTTGGTGCCTAGACTACAACTCACTCTGTAGACAAGGCTGGCCTTGAACTCACAGAGATCCACCTGCCTCTGCTTCCTGAATGCTGAGGTTAAAGGTGTGTACCACCATGCCCAACACCTGTTTCTCTTGTTTTTAGATCCCTCCTTCCCTTTTCTTTTCTTCCTTTTCCTCTTTCTTTGCATGTGTATACATAGGGTGTCTGCACAGGTGTGTATACATGTTTGTACGTGTGTGGCATTTGTGTGTGCATGTGTGTGTGTGTGCGGAGGGCCAGAGGTTGACATTAGGTGACGGGGAGTATTAAAACTGCCATTCTATAGTCATGTATGCCACAGCCTGATGGCCACTGAAAACGTTATGCTCAAGGAAGGAGTTAGACAGGAAAGATGCGCTGTACGAGTTCTTCTATAAAAACACTCACAGTAGACAAGGCTGCAGAACTAGAAGAATATCACTGGTTCAGGGGCTAGGCACGCAGATATGGTGATGCATTTGCCATGGATGTGACACTGTGATCATAGACCATCATAGAAACAGCTCACAGGAAGGAGGATGGTTTGGGCTCACAGACTGAGAGCTTCAGTCCATCATGGTGGGGAAGGTACAGCAGCCTTTGTAGCAGTGGGAGTGTGTGGTAGAGACATCTCACACTTGGGTAGACCAGAAAGCCGAGAGTAACTGGAATCAGGATTCAGGTTAGGGCCTGCGGATTCTAGTCTCTAGTGACCTGCTTCCTCCTGCCAGGCCTCACCTCCTAAAGGCTCCACAGCCTCAAAACATAAACAACAAACATGACTCTGGGTGTGGGGGATTCAGATTCATAAGGTATGCCAGTTCCTTCATTGAGTGATGAAATCTTATGGAACTGTATCTTGGTGACAGATGAACAAAATTATGGATGTAGTGTCACTACTGGAAATTTCATATTAATAATTTTTAAATTATTATGGATGTGTCTGTGCACATGAGTGTAGGTGTCCATGGTGATCAGAAGAGGGTGTCACAGGTAATTGTGTGTCACACAGTCCTGGGGCTGGGAACTCAAGTTCTCTGCAAGAGTAGTAGGTGCTCTCCACCACTGAGCCATCTCTGCAGCCCATCACTCAGGAGGCAGAGGCAGGCAGATCTCTGTGAGTTTGAGGCCAGCCTGAGTTTCACAGAGAGAGACCCTGTCTATTATGAAATAGTATTTTAGCCGTGTAAAGATGTGTTACATTTTTTTCTGCTGCTTTTGTTAATGATGCAAAGACATGTTAGATTTGTTTGATTAAATAAAATTAAGCTGGGGTCAGAAGGTGAGTCAGCAACTAGCTGATAGGAAGTGGTAGGGAGGAACCATGTGTAGCTAGGATTCTTTTTTTTTTTTAACATTTATTTATTTATTGTGTATACAGTGTTCTGTCTGCATGCATGCTTGCAGGCCAGAAGAGGGCACCAGATCTCATTACAGATGGTTGTCAGCCACCATGTGGTTGCTGGGAATTGAACTCAGGTCCTCTGGAAGAACAGTCAGTGCTCTTAACCGCTGAGCCATCTCTCCAGCCCTTGTAGCTAGGATTCTTAAGTGGGGGGGATGAGCAGAAGGATGGCCCTTTTTTCAAGAGACGCAATTAAAGAGAGAAGATTAGCTACTTGCTACTCAGCATCTCTGAGCTAGCAGAGTTTCACCTCAGCCTTTGAAGCTGAGTTCTAAAGAGGAATAGAGAGAGAGATAGTTTCCTTTAGTGGCCATGATAGAGCCAGTGCCTGAGGAAACAGAATTCCCTCCTGGAGTTGGCGGTGCCGTAGCATCCCTGCTGGGAGCTGCAGAGTTGCAATTGCCCATTAGGACAGCAGTTGCTTAAGGGGCAGCCACTGCATTTAATGAGAAACAACATTTTGGCATACCAACGTGAGGCCTGAATTTCCACAGGGCCTGAGAAAGCTTAAAAAAAAAAAAACCCACAACAACAGAAAACCACACGGCTCCTTTAAGAGGTTCTGCTGTACAGAAACAGCCCTTCTCATGCTGAATAGAAACAAAAAACCTAAGTGAAGAACACCTGCCACAGTGCAGGGCACTGGAATGCCAGAGCTGGGGGGTCGAAGGCAGTTCCTGGTGAAATGCACCCCTGACTGGGCTGTGAGTTTTAGACTTGGCTTTCATGACCTGAGAAGTGGGCAGAGCCAGCTGCCAAAGCCACAGTGGAGGCCCTAGTCATGGCACTTAGCAGTTTAAAGGCTCATGGAGTCAAAAAAGACTGGAGCTATGCAGTTAAGAGATCTAGACAGAAAAACCTCTAAACAAGTTACAGTGTGTTTAACAATGTGTGTAGGCTTAAAAAAAGAAAATGGGTATAGACAGTCACAGAAAGAAAGGCCAGCAGGCAAGACTCCTGCGGACAGGCCTGTCCACCCCACTCCATTGGACCCTGTAATCTACAAATCCCACTCTGTCCCCAAAACTCACCCATCCCTCAGACCTCAGCCGATCCTTGAGACACAGACTCCGCCAGCCCCGATTGGACTAAGAGAGGAGTGACTGTTCTCCCAGCCAATTAGCCCAGTCTCTAGGCCCTAGGTCCTCTAGGCACAACCTGTACCTCCCCACCCCCACCTGTTGCAGCCCCAGTTGCAGGCCAGCAGGCAAGATTCCTGCATGCAGGCCTTCCCACCCACCCCCATTGGACTCTGTAATCTACAAGCCCACTCCATCCTCCAAACCCCTCCCCCAGACCTCAGCAGCTCCCTGATACACAGACACTGCTTGTACCAATTGGAGGAAGACATGAGTAGACACCAGTGCAAGAATACATTCAACAACATAAAGAGCAATAAGGCACCACCAGAACCTAGCAGTTCTATATAACAGCAAGACCCGAACATCCCAACATAGAAGAAACCGAAGAAAACAACCTTAAAAATAACTTTCTGGGTCTAGAGAGATGGCTCAGAGGTTAGGAGCACTGGCTGTTCTTCCAGAGGTCTTGAGTTCAATTTGAAGGAACCACCTGGTGGCTCACAGCCATCTGTAATGAGATCTGGTGCCTTCTTCTAGCCTGCAGGCAGAACACTGTATAGGTAATAAATAAATAAATCTTAAAAAATAACTTTGTGAAGATGATAGAGGCCTATAAGGAGGAAATGAAAAATTCCTTTAAAGAAATCAAGGAAAAGATAAACAAAAAATTGGAAGACATCAATAAATTCCTTGAAGCTAGCCAAGAAAACCAAAAAAAGCAATCAAGCAGGTGAAGGAAACAGTTCAAGACTTGAAAATTGAAATAGAGGTAATAAAGAAGACACAAACCAATAGGATGCTGGAAATGGAAAATCTGAGTAAATGAACAGGAACTACAGATGTAAGCATAACCAACAGAATACAAGAGATGGAAGAGAGAATCTCTGGCATTGAAGATACAATAAAGAAAATAAATTCATCAGTCAAAGAAAACATTAAAGCCAACAAAATCATAACACAAAATGTTCAGAAAATCTGGGACACCATGAAAAGACCAAACCTAAGAATAATAGGGATAAAGGAGGGAGAAGAATACCAACTCAAAGGCACAGAAAATATATTCAACAAAATCATAGAAGAAAACTTTCCCAACCTAAAGAAGGAAATGCCTATGAAGATACAAGAAGCTTACAGAACACCAAATAGATTGGAAACCCACCCAAAAAAGTCCCCTCTCCACATAATAATCAAACCACTAAACACACAGAATAAAGAAAGAATATTAAGAGCTGCAAAGGAAAAAGGACAAGTAACTTAAAAAGGCAGACCTATCAGAAAACACCTGACTTCTCAATGGAGACTCTGAAAGCCAGAAGGTTCTGGACAGAGGTTATGCAGACACTAAGAGACCACAGATGCCAGCCTAGACTACTACACCCAGCAAAACTTTCAATCACCATAGATGGAGTAAACAAAAGATTCCATGACAAAGCCAGATTTAAACAATACCTATCCACAAATCCAGCCCTACAGAAAGTACTAGAAGGAAAACTCCAACCCAAGAGTTAGCTGCCCAGGAAAACACAGGTAATAGATAATCCCACACCAGCAAATTCCAAAGAAAGGAAACATACACACACTACCACCACCACCAACAAATAAAAAAATAACAGGAATTAACAACCACTGGTCATTAATATCCCTGAATATCAGTGGACTCAATTCACCTATAAAGGACACAGGCTAACAGAATGGATACAAAAACAAGATCCGTCCTTCTGCTGCATACAAGAAACACACCTCAACTTCAAAGACAGACATTACTTCAGAGTAAAAGGGTTGGGAAAAGACTTTCCAATCAAATGGACTTAAGAATCAAGCTGGAGCTGGGCGGTGGTGGTGTACGCCTTTAAATCCCAGCACTCTGGAGGCAGAGGCAGGTGGATCTCTGTGAGTTCAAGGCCAGCCTGGGCTACAGAGTGAGTTCCAGGAAAGGACAAAGCTACACAGAGAAACCCTGTCTCAAAAAACCAAAAAAAAAAAAGTAATCAAGCTGGTATAGCTATCTTAATATCTAACAAAATAGACTTGAAAATGAAATTAATCAAAAGAGATCGAGTAGGAAATTACATATTCATCACAGGAAAAATCCACCAAGATGAAATCTCAATTCTGAACATTTATGCCCCAAATACAAGGGCACCAACATTTGTAAAAGAAACTTTACTAAAACTTAAATTGCACATCAAACCTCACACACTAATAGTGGTAGACTTACCACCCTACTCTCACCAATGGATAGGTCTGCCAGACACAAACTTAACAGAGAAATAAGGAAACTAACAGATGTTATGACTCAAATGGACTTAGTAGACATCTACAGAACATTTCACCCAAACACAAAATAAACCTTCTTCTCAGCACCTTATGGAACCTTCTCTAAAATTGACCACATACACAGTCACAAAGCAAACCTCAACAGATACAAAAAAAAAAATTGGAATTGGAATAACCCCCTGTATTTTATTGGATCACCATGGCTTAAAGTTAGAATTCAACAACAACACATATTACAGAAAGCCTACAAACTCATGGAAACTGAATAATGCTCAACCGAATCAAGGAAGAAATAAAGAAATTAAAGACTTCCTAGAATTCACTATGCAAGCAGTACAAAGAGGAAAGTTCGTAGCACCGAATATCTCTCATTAACATTGATGCAAAAATACCCAATAAAATTCTGGCAAACCAAATCCAAGACTACATCAAAAAAATCATTCACCATGATCAAGTAGGCTTCATCCCAGAGATGCAAGGATGGTTCAACATATGAAAATCTGTCAATGTAATCCACCATATAAACAAACTGAAAGAAAAAACTACACAATCATCTCATTGGATGCTGAAAAAGCCTTCAACAAAACCCAACATCCCTTCATGATAAAGGTCTTAGAGAGATCAGGAATACAAGGAACATGCCTAAACATAATAAAGGCAATTTACAGCAAGCCAACAGCCAACATCAAATTAAATGGAGAGAAACTCAAAGCAATTCCACTAAAATCAGGAACAAGACAAGGCTGTCAACTCTCTCCATATCTATTCAATATAGTACTCAAAGTTCTAGCCAGAGCAATAAGACAACAAAAGGAGATCAAGGGGATATAAATTGGAAAGGAAGAAGTCAAACTTTCGCTATTTGTAGATGATATGATAGTATACATAAGTGACCCTAAAAGTTCTACCAAGGAACTCCTAAAGCTGATAAACACCTTCAGTAATGTGGCAGGATACAAGATTAACTAAAAAAAAAATTAGTAGCCCTCCTTATACAAATGATATATGGGCTGGGAAAGAAATCAGAGAAACATCACCCTTTACAATAGCCACAAATAATAGTATAAAATACTGATGGGTGATGGTGCTCTGCATGCTGTGAATGTATTGTTCCCATTGGTTGATAAATAAAATGCTGATTGGCAAGTAGCCAGACAGGAAGTATAGGCGGGATAAACAGACAAGGAGAATTCTGGGAAGAGGAAGGCTGAGTCAGGAGTCGCCAACCACACACAGAGGAAGCAAGATGTGAAGGCAGAACTGAGAAAAGGTACCGAGCCACGTGGCTAAACATAAATTAGAATTATGGGTTAATTTAAGTGTAAGAACTAGTCAATAGTTAGCCTGAGCTAATGGCCAAGCAGTTTTAATTAATATAAGCTTCTGTGTGATTACTTGGGTCCAAGTGGCTGCAGGGCCGCAGGAGCCAGGCAGGACCAGGAAAACTTCAGCTACAAAATACTTTGGGTTAACTCTAACCAAGCAAGTGAAAGACCTGTATGACAAGAACTTTAAGTCTTCAAAGAAAGAAATTGAAGAAGATATCAGAAAATGAAAAGATCTCCCATGCTCATGGATAGGTAGAACCAACATATTAGAAATGGCAATCTACCAAATGCAATCTACAGGTTTAATGCAATTCCCATCAAAATCCCAACACAATTCTTCACAGAACTCAAAAGAATGATACTAAACTTCATATGATAAAAACAAAATACCCAGGTTAACTAAAACAATCCTGTACAACAAAGCAACTTCTGGAAGCATCACCATCCCTAACTTCAAGCTCTACTATAGAGCTATAGTAATAAAAACAGCTTGGCATTGGCATAAAAAGCAACATGTGGACCAATGGAATCAAATTGAAGACACTGACATTAATCCACACACCTATGAACACCTAATTTTTTGACAAAGAAGCCAACACTGTACAATGGAGAAAAGCATCTTCAACAAATGGTGCTGGCATAACTGGATATCAACATGTAGAAGATTGCAAATAGATCCATATCTGTCACTGTGCACAAAACTTAAGTCCAAGTGGATCAAAGACCTCAACATAAATCCAGTTACTCTGAACCTGATAGAAGAGAAAGTAGGAAGTAGTCTTGAACACATTGGCACCAGAGATCACTTCCTAAATATAACACCAGTAGCACAGACACTGAGAGCGACAATTAATAAATGGGACCTCCTGAAACTGAGAAGCTTCTGTAAGGCAAAAGACATGGTAAATAAGACAAAACGACAGCCTACAGAATGGGAAAAGATCTTCACCAACCCCACATCTGACAGAGGGCTGATCTCCAAAATATATAAAGAACTCAAGAAACTAGACATCAAAATACCAAACAATACAATTAAAAACTGAGCTACAGATATAGAGAATTCTCAATAGAAGAATCTCAAATGGCCAAAAGACAAGGAATTGCTCAGCATTCTTAGTCATCAGGGAAATGCAAATCAAAATGACTCTGAGATACCATCTTACACCTGTCAGAATGGCTAAGATGAAAAACACTGATGACAGCTTATGTTGGAGAGGATGTGGAGCAAGGGGAACACTCCTCCATTGTTGGTGGGAGTGCAAACTTGTACAACTACTTTGGAAATCACTATGGCAACTTCTCAGAAAATTGAGAATCAATCTACCTCAAGACCCAATGATAACACTCTTGGGCATACACCCAAGGCATGGCTTAATCATACCACAAGGACACTTGCTCAACTATGTTCATAGCAGCATTATTCATAATATCCAGAACCTAGAAACAACCTAGATGCCCCTCAACCAAATAATGGATAAAGAAAATGTGGTATGTATACACAATGGAGTATTACTCAGGTATAAAAAAACAATGACATCATGAAATTTGCAGGCAAATGGATGGAACTAGAAAATATCTTGAGTGAGGTGACCCAGACTAAGAAAGACAAACATGGTATGTACTCACTCATAAGTGGATACTAAATGTAAAGCAAAGGATAACCAGACTGCAACCCACAGCTCCAGAGATGCTAGCTAATGAGGAGGACCCAAGGAGGGATGCACGGATCACCCTGAGAAGGGGGAAGAGATGAGATCTCCGGAGTAAACTGCAATTGAGTGTGGGCAATAGAGAGGATGGGATGGGGGATGAGAACATGAGGGAATGGGATGGTTGATCTGGAGGAGGGACATAGTGGGAGAGCAATGAAAGAGATATCTTGATAGAGGGAGATATTATGGGGTAAGGGAGAAATCTGGTGCTAGGAAAATTCCCAGGAATCCACAAGATGACCCCAGCTTAGACTACTAGCAATAATGGAAAGGGTACCTTAACTGGCCTACCCCAGTAATCAGATTGGTGAATGCCCTGTCATCATAGAGCCTTTATCCAGTAACTGATGGAAGCAGATGCAGAGATCCACAGTCAAGCACCAGGCCAAGCTCTGGGAATCCAGCCAAAGAGAGGAAGAGGGATTATATGAGCAAGGGGGAGATCAAGATCATGATGGGGAAATCTACGGACAACTGAACCAAGCTCATGGGAACTCATGAACTATAGACTGACAGCTGTGGAGCCTGCATGGGACCATACTAGGCCCTCTGCATATGGAAGACAGTTGTGTAGCTTGGTCTGTTTGAGGGGCCCCTGGCAGTGGGATCAGGATCTATCACTGGTTCATGAGATGGCTTTTTGGAGCCCATTACCTATGGTAAGACACCTTGCTTAGCCTTGATGCAGGGGGGAGGGGCTTGGTCCTGCCTCAGTTGAATGTATCAGGCTTTGTTGACTCCCCATGGGAAGCCTTACCCTTTTGGAGGAGGGGATGGGGGGTGAGCTGGGGAAGGAAGGCTGGGGAGGGAGTGGGAGGAGGGATGAGAGGGTGATCTGTGGTTGGTATATAAAATGAATAAAACAATTCCTTAAATAAAAATAAGAAAGAAAGAAAAAAGTAAAATTATAGTAAAAAAAAATAAGCCACATAGAGGTGGAAAATACACAGGGAGTCTGAATCTTGTATGCTATTGTGTTGATTTTGAATTTTTGATTGCTGATAAACAAAAGATAGTTGCTAAGAGACCTGGAATTGAAAGAGGGATGTTAAAATAAACCAGCCTTTATACTTTAGAAATGCCTTAACTTTAAAATGGAAGTTAAAAAAAGTATTTGTAAAATGGAACTCAAAAAATGCATTGCTTTGGAGAAGAGATTTTGCTTTTATTTCCACAGGAAACAAGAGGCTGTGGATTCATTCCAGGTTGATATGGATCAGGTTTGATCAGGGAAGACTCCCTGAAACTTGACAGATGATATATATCAACAAAGGTTATAGCTGGTCTTCCCCGGACTTGGCTATTATCTCAATTTTTCTCAGGAACCCCTAAAGATGCCCTCACCCACAGACAACAGAAAGCTGTATAGAGAAGATGATGCCCACATTCCATAAAGGTGGAGTGGGTGCTTATTGGTTATTTGGTGGCTTATGGATGCTTGTTATAATTTAGTGGAATATAGGAATATATTATAAAAAGACAGCTATTAATCTCAGATATTTTGCATTGGCATGGATTTTGTATATTGACACAAATTTAAGGTTATTCTTGTTATACTGTATATATGTTTCCACTTTTATTTGGGATATTGTGCTTATGCAGCTCATTTAAAAATGCAATATATAATTTAGAAATGAAGTTAGTAGTTAATCTATAATAATCAAACTTATAGTCACATTAGGTATGTTTTCAAGATTGGACAAGTATATTTTAGACAGATAGATGATTTTCAAACACTTCAAAAACCTACAGAATATGGCCTTCAAGATGTTTAATAACTTTAGGTTTTTCATGACAATGAGACACATCTGCTCCTGGGAGCACCAATTTACTTCATGAAAGGCACTGAAGAAACTCCACATGGTGTTTGCTCTCAATGTGGCAAGGCTAGCCATTTGGGCAAGAAACTGCTTTGCCTTGATTGCTGACTGTGTGCTGTATAAACTGGACATGCAGGACCCACAGGAAAGTGACTGCTGAACTTTGACAAACAAAGTAGGACAGTCCGTTGAAATTCCTGCTTCACAGAAGAGTGCCAGATATTCTGCAGAACACAGCAGGAAATGGTTGACAAATTTGCCAGTACAAGGTAGGGCAGTCCTTCAAAATTCCTGCTTCACTGAAATGTCTGCCAGATGCTCTAGGCCTGTAGGCTGAAGACAAATGCCCCAAAGTTGCAGAGGAACTTTGGGTGACTGTCCAGGCAGCCAAATATCTTTGTTGTTAGGTGATATTACATCCTTCTGGGGTCTTTGGAGTTAAAGACTAAATAGTTAAAGCTATAGTTTTCCTTAGTTATGATAGGAAGTAAATTAGGTGTAAAACTTTGGACTCACTAAGATAGGATAGATAAAGGAGTATTTTCTTTAAATTTGCAGACACAAGAATGGACATTGTGAATGTAATCCTTACTTATTGTATATAGTTTTACTATGTTAAAGTTAAAACCTTTCATTTTTATTTAGACAAAAAGGGGGAAATTGCTGTGGGATAATGCTCTTGTACACTGTAAAGATTTGCCACTCGAATAGGTTTAATAAAATGCTGATTGGCCAGTAGCCAGGCAGGAAATATAGGCAGGGTGACCAGACTAGGAGAATTCTGGGAAGAGGAAGGGCAGAGTCGGGAGTCACCAGCCAGACACAGAGGAAGCAAGATGAGAATGTCACACTGAGAAAAGATACCAAGCCACGTGGCTAAACATAGATACGAATTATGGGTTAATTTAAGTGTAAGATCTAGTTAGTAATAAGCCTGAGCTACCAGTTGAGCATTTATAAGTAATATTAAGCCTCTGAGTCAATTATTTAAGAAGCAGCTGCTGGATATTTGGGAACTAAGAAACTTGTGCTTAGAGGAAATGTTGTAGAATATTATTTAAAGATGTGTCACTTTCTTTTATGCTGTAGAACATTTGTTTAATGATGCAAAGATGTGTTGCATTCTTCTGTGTTGCTTTTGTTTAACTCTGGGAAGCTGTGCTACTTTGCCTGTCTAAAACACCTGATTGGTCTAATAAAAAGCTGAATGAGTGAAAGGAGAAGGAGAGGAGGATATCAGGGGCCAGCCACCCAGCTACACAGCAAGCCATGGAATAAGAAGTAAAGAAAGGTAAAAGTCGGAGGCAAAAGGTAGATGGAATAATTTAAGTTAAGAAAAGCTGGCTAGAAACAAGCCAAGTTAAGGTCAGGCATTCAGAAGTAAAACTGAGACTTGTTGTATTTATTTGGGAGCTGGGTGGTGGGCTGAGTGAAAAAAACCAACAATGCCTGCCTCAAAACCAAAGGGGAAATTTTTTTCCCTGCCTCTATTTGTGTGTGTGTGTGTGTGTGTGTGTGTGTGTGTGTGTGTGTGTGTGT
>CABHPH010158913.1:2434-14989 GCA_902168325.1 Peromyscus nudipes | reverse complement strand
TGTGTGTGTGTGTGTGTGTGTGTGTGTGTGTGTGTGTGTGTGTGTGTGTGTGTATACAGTGCCCATAGAAACCAGAACAGGGCATGTGATTTCCTGGAGTTAGAATCATAGGTGGTTGTGAGTCACCCAGCCCCAGTGCTGGGAACTCAGGACCTCTTCAAGAGCAGTTCATACTCTCAACCACTGTGCCTTCAGCCGTGACCCTGAACTTCTGATCTACGTTTGCCTCCACATTCGGAGCATTAGGATTACAGGTGTGCACCATCATGCCCAGTTTATGCAGTGCATGGGGATCAAATGTGGAGCTCTGTGCATGCTGCAAGCACACTGCTAACTGAGCTATAGCCCCAATCCTCTAATAAATACCTCAGTTTACTTTAAGTTTTCTGTTTTATTATTATGAGTGATGCTCCCTTTATTTTTATACATATATAGACCTTTATAAAGATTTTTCAATGAACTTCCTGCTCATGTACTTTGTTAATTTTTCTTCCTAGTATGGATCTTCACTAGTCTTTTTCATATTGATTTACTATGATTCTTTATATATTTGAATAATTGGTTCATGTCTAGTAGTATAAGTTGCAAGCACAGTTTCCTAGTTTGCTATTTGTTTTTCCATATTACTTTGTCTTATCTTCAAATGGGTTTAATGCCTTTTTGTTTGTTTTAAGACCTGGTCTAGCAACATAGGCCAAACTGGTCTTGAATTCAAGGTGATCCTCCTGTGTCTGAGTTCTGGGGTTATAGACATGTGATACCATGCTGTCTTAACACTTTTGATAGGACCAGAGAGATGGCTTAATGGGTAAGGGTGCCTGCCACCAAGCCTGGTGACCTGAGTTGTATCCCTGGAGCCCACATGTTGGAAGGAGAGAACTGACTCCCACCAGGTGTCCTCTGGACTCACGTGTGTGTGTGTGTGTGTGTGTGTGTGCGCACCTTTATTCTGGTTCACAATGAGAAGTATAGATTTTTTTTTTTTTTGGTTTTTCGAGACAGGGTTTCTCTGTGTAGCTTTGCGCCTTTCCTGGAACTTGCTTTGTAGACCAGGCTGGCCTCGAACTCACAGAGATCCACCTGCCTCTGGCTCCCGAGTGCTGGGATTAAAGGTATGCACCACCACCACCCGGCCAAAGTATAGATTCTTGTCCCAAATTCTTCTGCACTTTGTATGGTCCGCCTTCAGCCTCCAGTCATTCTCACCTACCAATTCCCTGCAGTTGATGAGACCTTCAAGTGCATTTTAGTATCTGATTATGCTAGCTCTCTTACTCTGGTCTTCATTTCAGACTTTCTCTGGTTATTCTTTTTTATTTACTTGAATGGATTTTTGCTGTGGAATAATCCTTTTGTATACTGTGAAGATTTGTCACTGTGATTTGTTTAATAAAGAAGCTGACTGACCATTAGCTGAACAGAATAAAGCTAGGCAGGAGAGCCAGACTAGGAGAATACTGGGAAGAAAGGTGGGGTCAGAGGAGTTGCCATACAGACAGAAAGGAAGCAGGATGTGTAGAAAATGAGGTAAGAAGCCATGAGCTGCAAGGCAAAGCATAGATATGGGTTAATTTAAATGTAGGAGTTAGCTAGTAACAAGCCTGAGCTATTGGCTGAGCATTTACAATCAATATAAGGCTCAGTGTGTTTATTTGAGAGCAACTGAGAGACAGGAAAACTCTACCTACAGACTTTAAAACATTTTTTTTTCAGGGAAGGCATTAATAACTTTATCAAGATGAGTTTCAACTGAGCTGGAGGGATGGCTCAGCCATTAAGAGCATTGGCTGCTCTTCCAGAGGGCCTGGGTTTGATTCCCAGCATCCACATGGAGGCTTACAACCATTTGTAACTCCAGTTCCAGGAGATACAATGTCCTTTTCTGGTCTCTGCAGGTGCCAGGCACACATGTGGTACACAGACATACATGCAGGAAAATACCCATAAAGATAAAATAAGGTAACTTTAAATAGCCAGGGAAGCTGGCACACACCTTTAAAAAAAGATGAAGTTAAATTTATAAATAAAGACTTACATAGAACAGACTTCTAATTTTTAGTTTTCATGTGTGTGAATGTTTTGCCTGAGTATATGGCTGTGTACTATATAGGTGCAGTGCCCGTGGAGGCCAGAATAAACATCAGATCTCCTGGAACTGGAATTATAGATAGTTGTGAGCTACCATGTAGGTGCTGAGAATCAAACCCGGTCCTCGATAAGAGCAGCCAGTGCTCTTAACCGCTGAGCCGTTGACCCGGCCCCAGATAACAGGCCTTTTGTGGTTTTATTGCTCACAGCCCACTAGCAGCATCAGTCTTTCAGTTCTGCTGTTTGAGCTCCATGGTCGTGTTTTCAAGTTGTCTGCACAGATGCGTTGCCTGTTTCTTTAAAAGCTTGTTCTCCTTAGGTCGCCATTTGCTGTTGCTCTTTCTGTTGGTTTCAGATGGGGTCTTCTTTTCCATTTTATTTTTTTCTCCTTTTTTTTTTCTCAACATAATATTTTTTATTCATTTGGGGATTTCATACAATACACCCCATCACACATTCCTTCCAGGTCCACCCTCCCACTCTTGTGCCCCTCCCCAAGAGGAAAAGATAAAAAGAGAAAAAAAGAAAGAAAAGAAAAAGAAAAAAGATCCCATTTGTGTTTCCCATACACTCATTGGTGCATGGTTAAACTCCCAGTGGCCAACCCCTTAAAGAGAACTGAGTCCTTCCCCACCGCTGCCAGAAGCCTTCAACTGTGAAGAGCTACACCTCCACAACTTTCTTTTCAAGACAGGTTTTCTCTGTGCAGCCCTGGCTGACCTGGAACTTGATCTGTAGACCAGGCTGGCCTCAAACTCCAAGATTCCCCTGCCTCTGCCTCCAGAGTGCTGGGATTAAAGATGTGAGCCACCACCTCCTGGCCCTTTATCACAAATTTTAAGGACTCTCTTCAATAGCTTCATCCATTCCACTGCAAAAGAAGCTTTCTTACCCATAGCAGCGGGTGGATCATGGACTTCTACATGGTCTCCATAGGCAGCTCAGACCATGGACATCACCATGGTTTCGAGTGGCATGTGGTCTCCAGAGGTAGCCCGGACCACAGACATCAACATGGTTTTTGTTGACAGCACAGACTACAGACCACATGGCCACCAGTGGCAGTGCTGGACACGGACTTCAACATGGCCTCTGGTGGCAGCATGGACCACAGAATTGCCTTGGGGAGACTCAAACCAGAAAATGAACCACTCTTCATCTTGCTTCTGTATCAGAAACTTTGAGGTCCGGCCTCAATGGTCTTCCTTCTGGGGGTCCAGAAGAGACGCTACCAGTGGTGAGAGATAATCTGAGGGAATGAATCGAAGTATACAGAGCTCTTTCGTCCATCCATTTTACTCCTCTGAGACAAAATTCTGTCTACACAGCTTCAGTTCTGTTCTCGTACTCAGCTCCTCTCTGTCCCTTCTCCTCCTGTCCTCTCATAGTCCTAACTGAGTTCTTTCATCTTTGTCTCTGTACCTCTGTCCATCTTCGTTTCTTCCTCTCTTCTTCCTGTGACCCATGTCTACACCTACAATCTGCAAACTCTACCTTGTTGCTTTCTGGTCAGGCGAGGTAACTCTGCTCAGAGCTAGGAAACCTACCCCATAGCTTCACTGTACCTGGCATGCAAAAGTAAGTTGCTTGAGGCTGCCATTTTGGGCTGTGAGAGGAAGGAGGGTCTGAGCTTAATTTTCACAAGAAGCAAAGCTATGTACCTAGTCTGCCTGGCCTAGGAGACAGGCGATGTCTCCGTATGGGTGTTTACCTTAATTCAGGAGACCAGCGGTTGGTCTGAAATGCTTTGTCCTTGGATGTTAACTAAAGGAGATATCTGGTTTTAATGCTAATAGAGAAAAGCAGAAGGCTATGTGACTGTCTCCAAACACCTTAGAAGTTCTTGGGGAAGCTATGCAAGCATACATGAAATTCATAGCAGGAAGCAGCTGATATATTAAAAGCCGAATAATACCAAATACTCCTTGAGACTTGGCTTTCCTCTGGAAGAATGCCTTGATTCTTCCAGCTACAGTTTTGTTAGAATTCCTAGCCACTCCTCCAGCTACATGACCGCTCATGCACTGTCCAGTAGCCAGGCAAGATGCTCAGTTATCCTAAGGCCTTACATCCTACATAATCTGAGTACTATGGGATCACATAATTTGCATGCAGTGTGGTCATGCAATCTATGTGCATGTGTGGTGTAGCTACGTAAGCCCATATGCGCATGTGCTGGGGAAACCTATAAAAGTGGGTTCCACCGGGCAGTGATGGCGCACGCCTTTAATCCCAGCACTTGGGAGGCAGAGGCAGGCAGATCTCTGTGAGTTTGAGGCCAGCCTGGTCTACAGAGTGAGTTCCAGGAAAGGCACAAAGCTACACAGAGAAACCCTGTCTTGAAAAACCAAAAAAAAAAAAAAAAAAAAAAAAAAAGTGGGTTCCACCTATTCCTTCTCTCCTGTACCGTCATTCCATAGGCCTACGCATACCACATCTGTTCCCTTCCCTTACTATACTCTTAACAGTGGGTTTTGTTGTGCCTTGTGGCTTCTCTCATACGATAAACAGCATGGCTTAATAAATAACATTGCGTCGCTTAGTAAATAACCGCATTACCATATTCAGCTGAATTCCTACTACATATTCCTACGGCCGGCAGCCCTGCCGCTCAGAGTCAAGGTGACCATGTGGCTGGGCAGTATGCCCAGACCAGGACTCGCTCAGGCCCCAGGCTGCTGCTCACCACCCTGCCCTCAGCACCAGCTGCCATGCTCGTGCCCCAGGCACAATCATCACGCTTGCGGCCCAGGCAGCACCCCATTTCATGATCTTAACAGTGGTGCTGTAGTTATTCGCCACTCTCAGTAACTCACGGGATTCTCTCATTTCAGTGGATTTTCAGGGATACTTGAGTCTAGCGTGGTTTCTGTTGCTGTGGTGACATCAGAACTAAAAAGAAGTTGGGAGAGGACAGGGTCTAACTGACTCACAGGTTACAGTTCATCATCAAGGGACCCACGCAGGACCTGAAGGTCGGCACTTGAGGCAGACGCCATGGTGGAACATTGCGCTCCAGCTCCATTTAAAGCTCACGTTCAGCTAACTTTCTCATAAAGCCCGGGCCCACCTGTCTAGGAATGGTGCGACCCACAGCAGGCTAGTTGTTCCCTCCTAAGTCAATTATCAGTCAGGAAAATGCCCCCAGAGACATGCCCACAGGCCGGTCTGAGGGAGGCAGTTCCTCAGCGGAGGCTCCCCTTCCCTGGCATGTCCAGTTGACAACCAAGATCAGCCACCACACTCATTAAAACAAAACAAAATGAAACAGAACAAAACACAGTTACTTACTTTGTGTGGGCGCGCACGCGCGTGTGTGTGTGTGTACACTCAACAACAGGCTCCAGCAGGAATGTGGAGAACAGAGAATAATTTTTAGACACACTCTCTACCCAGTGGTCATCGGGATCAAACTCAGGTTATCAGGCTTGGTGGCAAGTGTCTCTCTACCCACTGAGTCTGCTCAACAGGCCCTCCAGTGGCTCTTAAATATAAAACCATATTATTTGAAAATATCTCTTTTCCAAGTGTGTGTGTGTCTGTGTGTGTGTGTGTGTGTGTGTGTGTGTGTGTGTGTGTGTGTGTGTGTGTGTGAAGGTCTCAGGCTGGCATTGAACCTGCTATATAAATAAGAATGACTTTGTATTTCTGATCCTCCTCCGTCTACCTTGTCCTGAGCACTGAGATTGCAGTCATGCATCAGTATCACCTGCTTAGTTGCCATGGTGCTGAGGATGGAGCCGGAGCTCCCTGCGAGCGGCAAGCACTCTGTGAGTGGAGCTCCATCCTCAGCTCCTCTTCACACCTTTGTGCTTTCTCTCATCTCGCTGCCTCTGAGAGTGGGCTCAGGTGGCTTGTCGGTGGTGGCGAGGGCTTTTTCTTCAGCACGATGCCACCCTTGTTCCCCATCAAGAGTGATTCTGGAGCCTGGAGGGGTGGCTCAGCAGTCGAGAACACCTGCTGCTTTCCCAGAGGGGCTGAGTTTGGTTCCCACATCTGGTAGCTGATGTCTGCCTGGGGCTCCATCTCCAGGGCATTTGACACTCTCTTTTGGCCTCCTGAGAGCACAGCACCCATACATACATGCACATGCACTCTAGTGCTCATGCACGTGCATGTGCACACACACAAACACACAAATAATAAAATCAATCTTAAAATAAAATAGATTCTGGGGCTGAATAAATGGCTTTTCCAGAGGACCTGGATTCAGTTCCCAGCACCTACAGAGTAGCATGCAACTGTCTGTAACTCCAGTCCTAGGGGATCCAACATCACCTTCTGACCTTGGCGGGCACCAGGCATGCATGTGGTGCATACATACATACAGGCAAAACACCCACACATGTAAAATAGTAATGAAAATACTAAGTAAATAAATAAGGTAGAGTCTGGCCTCTAGACTAATAAATATCTATGGGGAAATTGTGCATATTTGTGGGGATTTTCTTAAATCTAGAAAGCCCCCCTCCCAAATAACTGGTTAATATCAACTAAGATCAAACAATTTTTCTCCTAAGACATTAATATGCCAAGATTTCCATCAGTTTGTTTGTTTTGAGATAGGATCTTGCTATGTAGCCCAGGCTGGCCTCCAACTCACTGCAACTATCCCGCCTTCATCTTCCAGGCCCTGGATTTATGCATAATCATCACGCCTGGCAATAACACACCTAGTCTTTGATATGGGACCATTTTTCTCACTCCTATACTAAAATTCACAGTTCTTTTGGGAATGTGCCTCTCAATTCCATTTGTTTGCATTTTATTTGATGCTTTTGCATCGATATTTATAAGCAAGGCTGGTCTTTTGGTTCTCTTTGTGCAGTCTTTGAGGGTTTGGGTATCAGTGTTACACCTGTTCTGGAGTCATTTAAAAATAAATCGTTTGGGGTTTCTCAGAAAACACAGGCTGTGTGAATTAGGTCACAAACCAACGTGAAGGCTAGCTTGTGGTTATACATTTTCAGGTGATATTTTTATTGCACCTAGCCACCATGAAGATTAAAGTAACAGGTTTTATTAGTGACACCCTCACACAGCTCTTGGCTGTGACCAAACAGTACCTTGCACACCCTAGACACATCCTCTAGCACCAAGCTACATCCCAGCACTCTCACTGGACTTTGCTACTTCATCCTTTGGTGTGTTAGCTGCATGTGGATTTCCTGGGCATCTCTCCACCTTCGGAGGAACTTTCCAGGAAGCCTGTGAAAGACATGTAGCCAGAAAAGCTGACCCTGCCCCCAGCTTTTCATCGGTGGGTTCATCTTTCATGCATTGCTTCTGTGACATTTGTAACTTCCTCCAACTCATTTAAAGTGTGTGCTTTTTTTATCCTTTTTCTTTTTCTTTTCTTTTCTTTTGGTTTATTCAAGACAGGGTTTCTCTGTGTAGCTTTGCACCTTTCCTGGAACTCCCTCTGTAACCAGGCTGGCCTTGAACTCACAGAGATCCACCTACCTCTGCCTCCCGAGTGCTGGGATTAAAGGCATGCGCCACCACTGCCCGCCTGAAAGTGTATGCTTTTACATTGAAAGCAAATCTTTTTTTCCTTGCCTTGTATCCAGAAAGCTATCAGCATACATGATCTCCTCCATAGCTGAAAACATCTGTGATGACTTATCACATGAGACACTGGAATATTTGGCAATGTTAAAGAAATTAAAGCAGCAGGGTTTGGGTGTAGAAGTAGATAAATAGGTGAGTGTGGAATGGGAGCCAGAGAACTAGATGTATGTGTGTATACAAGTGAATGCTAGGAGCTGAGCAGTGGTGGCCCATGTTGTGGGATAGAATATTTGTTTAACTGTGTAAAGATGTGTTACATTTATTTCACCTTACCTGCCTAAGGCACCAGATTGGTCTAATAAAAAGCAGAAGAGCCAATAGCTAGCTAGTAGGAGGGTAGGCGGGGCTGGTGGGACGAGAGAATAAGTAGAAGGAAGAATCTAGGCTCAAGAGAGTGAGGGAGAAAGAGAGGGAGCTACCTACGGCCGCCAACCAGCCAGACATGGAGAAGCAAGAAAGTAGGACATACAGAATGAAAGGAAGGTAAAAAGCCCCAAGACGAAACATAGATGAAGAAAAACAGGTTGATTAAGTTATAAGAGCTAGCAGGACAATGTTGTGGAATAGTCTTTTTGTACACTGTGAAGATTTGTCACTTGGACTGATTTAATTAAAAAAAAAAACTGAGCAGTCAATAGCTAGGCAGGAATTTCAGGGCAGAGAGGACACTGGGAAGAAGAGCTAAGAGCTAAGAGTCCACAGACATGGAGGATGCAGGAAAGCAGCATGGGGCAGTACTGAGTAAAGGTAATAAAGGCATGAGGCAGAAAGCAAATTAGTAGAAATGGGTTAAGTTATGAGCTAGTTAGAAACAAGCCTAAGCTATCAACTGAGCTTTCATAACTAATAAGAAGTCTCTGCGTCGTTATTTGGGAGCTGGTTGGTGGCCCAAAGAGAAAACTTGCTGCAGGCACACGCCTTTAATCCCAGCACTCCGGCTGCAGAGGCAGGCAGATTTCTATGAGTTCAAGGCCAGGCTGGTCTATAAGAGCAAGTTTCAGGATAGCCAGGGCAACACAGAGAAACCCTGTCTCAAAAATAAATAGATAGATAGATAGACAGATAGACAGATGGAAGTTTTAAGGATGAATGCCAGGGCCCGGCTAAGATGGCGGCTAAGATGGCTCAGTGGTTAGAGGCACCGGCTGCTCTGGCGGAGGACCTGGGTTCGATTCCCAGCACCATGTGTTGGCTCATGACCATCTATAATTCCAATTCCAGGGAATTCAATGCCCTCCTCTGGTACCAAGGACATTGACACAGTGGTACATAGGCAAACATTCAGGCAAAACACTCATATACATAAAATAAAAATTAAAAAATCATTTTCAAAAATAAATGTTAGCAAAGACTCTTGGCATGGTCTCACACTCAGTGGTATTGACATAAAAGGTATTTACCAATGCAGTTAGTATTCATTTGTTGTTTAGTGTTATAAATGTACTCATTAGTAGTGGACTATTGGGGATAATAAAGCTGCATCTCACGCCATTCTCAAAATTGATTCCAAATAGATTAAATGGGTAAACTTTCAAAAACCTCCAAGTCACAAAATGATTCAATACAAATACCAATGTTTATAATCACTGAGACGGGCAGAGTCATTACAGCAAAACACACACACACACACACACACACACACACACACATGCACTCTCACACACTCACACTCACACACACGCACACTCTCACATGCACACTCACACACACACTCACACACACACTCACAACACACTCTCTCACACTTACACACACTCACACACACTCACACACACACACTCACACGCACACACTCACACGTGCACACACTCACACACACGCACACACACGCACACACATGCACACTCTCACACGCACACTCACACACACTCACACACACTCACACACACACACACTCTCACACACACACTCTCACACACACACTCACACACACACTCATACACAATGTGATGACAATAAAATAAAACAAAATTTAAGAACACAGATCAAGCCTGGTGGTGGTGCACACACCTTTAATCCCAGAACTCAGGAGGCAGAGTCAGGCAGATTTCTGCATTTGTGGCCAGCCTGGTCTACAGAGCAAGATCCAGGACAGCCAGGGCTATATAGTGAGACCCTGTCTTGGAAAAAAAAAAAAAGAACACAAATAAATTTCAAACTTCCCATTTCATTTGTTTCTAGGGACATAAGTTTCTAGGTACATATTATATTTATCATGGCAGTTGGTAAATGAGAGGAACAATTTAAACTCCAATTTAAATTTCTTTTCCTTAAAATGACAAAATTATGGTTTGCTGTATATTCTATTCAGTTCTGGAACAGAATTATGTCTCTATTCTACTCTAGTAGAGAAAGGAATGGGTGAAATATCCCTTTTAAATGTGGTTTATGTAAGGCTGGCAGCTGTTGATGCTCTAAGAAATAATGGAAAACGGTAATCTTTTGTTCTGTGTGCCAAGGGATTTTCTATGAAAGGACCTTGAAGAACATTTAGACATGGAGAAACAGTGACCTCATTAATGCCAAGCACATTCCTGTGGGGGAAGAAGCACACGCGTGGTCATGTGACAGCCAGCAGAGAGTTGCCATGGACAGTTAGATGATTTGCCAAAGGTCAAGTTGGAGATCTCGGAGAGCCATTTGACTAACATTTTCGTACATGTTAATCATAGATAACGACTCCACGTGTTTGTTTTCTTTTCTTTTTTTCTTTTCTTTTTCTTTTTTTTTTCTTTTTTGAGACAGGGTTTCTCTGTGTAGCCCTGAGTGTCCTGGAACTCGATCTGTAGACTAGGCTGGCCTCGAACTCACAGAGATCCACCTGCCTCTGCCTCCCAAGTACTGGGATCAAAGGTGCACACCACCACTGCCTGGTGGAACAGCACCTTTTTAAAGATTTATTTTATCACGTGTGTGTGTGTGTGTGTGTGTGTGTGTGTAAGTGGATGTGTCAGAGTGCACATGTGTGTCAGGGTGCATGTATAGAGAGGTCAGGAGTTGAGTCTCTCCTTCAGCAATGTGGGTGGTGGGGATTGAACTCGGATCCTCAGAGTTGGCAGCAAGCACCTATACCCACTCAGCCATCTCACTGTCATGAGGTTTGTCTTTAAAATATAGTTGATTTTATTTGCTCATCACAAAAATTGCGCATAATTTGGGGAGTGGAGGCATGGACGAGGAGAGTCGGTCAGTCCACCACACTCTCAAGGACCACGCAGTCAGGGGAGTCTCTCTTTTTCTTGAACAATGCACCTGTCTCAAAAGGCTCATGAACTCCTGAAAACAGATGCAGCTTTGTACAGATATGGACATTTTTCTGAGAAAAGAATTCATACAGGGGGCTGGAGAGATGGCTCAGCGGTTACGAGCACTGACTGCTCTAGTGGACCCGAGTTCAATTTCCAGCACCTACATGGCAGCTCACAACTCTCTGTAAGTCCTGTTCCAGGGGATCTGTCACTCTTGTACAGATATATATGGAGGCAAAATATCAATGCACATAAAAATAAGTAAATCTTTTTTTTTTTTAAAGAATTCATTAAGGTGTTAATCCTCGGGTGCCCTCCATCTGGTTTTTTAGAGACAGTGTCCCTGGCTGGCTTAGGTGGGATGGTCAGGGATCTGCCCACCTTCCCAGCACTGGGATTATACTCACACACTACATCACAGCTTTAAAACATATATTTATGAGTATGGAAGAGCCCTAGGAGTCCAGAAGAGGGTGTCAGATGCCCTGGAACTGGAGTTATAGACAGTCGTGAGCCACTGTGTGGGTGCTGGGAACTGAACCCTGGTCTTGTGGAAGAGCAGCCAGTGCTCTTAACCACGGAGCCAGCACTGCAGTCCAAGATGCCCAGCTTTTAAATGTGGGTTCTGGGGATCAAACTAAGACACTCCAGCTTGTACAGCCAGCACCGAGCCACTGTCTCTGCCCCAAGTGGATAATTTGTCATTTGTTGAAATACAGTTAAAAAAGGATGAAAATATATACCTCATGAGTTAGTAACACTCATCATCGAGCACCATTCAGTGTGCATAATTGTATGTGCTAGATTTTTCTGATTGACAATGCAGTAGAATTGTGTACAACAGGAACACATGAACACCACACAGCACTGAGATGTGAAAATGGCTTCCAAGTTACTTGGCTCTTTAAAAGTTTCATCTGAATTATGATTGTATGCAACCATCACATCTCACATTACTATTATTCAACACTCTCTAGAAGAGGAGGAACATTACCTTCTAGTGAAACACGATCATCCTGTTGAGAAACATGTGGATATTCACTCCACATGAACACATGCGTATCACCAGTAACTTCTCTTATAGCAATTAGCGTAGATTGCTTTAGAATATCAGTTATGTCTGGACCAAATTTAAGGCAAAGAAACAACAACAAAAGCTTGACTTTAGCGCCGGGGCAGGCAGATCTCTGGGAGTTTGAGGCCAACCTGGTCTACAGTATGAGTTCTAGGCCAGCCTGGTCTACAGTATGAGTCCCAGGCCAGCCTGGTCTACAGTATGAGTTCTAGGCCAGCCTGGTCTACAGTATGAGTCCCAGGACAGCCTGGTCTACAGTATGAGTTCCAGGACAGCCTGGGCTACACAGAGAAACCCTGTCTCGAAAACTAAACTAAACTGGGGTACATGGGAGGGTCTGGAGGGAAGAAAGGGAAAGGAGACATGCTATAATTATGTTATAATCTCAAAAATAAAAGAAATAATAAAAACAAGCAAATACTTTTACATTTAACGAATTTATTAATGTTTCTTGCTGCTGTGACAAGCATCTGACAAAAATCAACTTAAGGACGAAAGGGTCTGTCTAGGCTCACAGTCGGTAAGGGTCTGTCTAGGCTCACAGTCGGTAAGGGTCTGTCTAGGCTCACAGTC
>CABHPH010158912.1:42069-58531 GCA_902168325.1 Peromyscus nudipes | reverse complement strand
CAGGTTAATTATAAATACAATATCTTTCTAAAAGAAGAAAGAGGGATATGATATAGAGATATAAGACATAGATATGATAGGATAAAAGGGTAGATTGCTGAACCTACTTTTAAAGAGCAACAACTTCTTTGAAATGTTTTACTTTGGTATGGATTTTAGTTTATTGATACAAGTTTAAACTTAATTTTGTTATACTGTATGTATATTTCTATTCTTGTTTGAGGTATTATGTTTATATAACTCATTTAAATTGTAATGGATAATTGGGAAATACAGATTAACAATTAGTCTTCTATGATAGTCAAACTTATAGTCATGTTAAGTTTTCTAGGTAAACATAAATATATTTCAGATAGACAAGCAATCTTTAAATACTTCAAAGACCTACAGAATATAGCATTTAAAATGTTTTAAAAAATTTAGACTTTCTGGACAATGAGACATGTCTGCTCCTGGCAGCACCGATTTACTTCAGAGAGGAAGATGGGCATCAAAAACACTCCATATGGAGTTTATCTTCTTCTTGACAAAAATAGCCATTTGGGCAAGAAACTGTTCTTGCCTGGACTGCTTGATCGACTGGACATGCAGGACCCATAGGAAGGTGACCACTGGACTTTGCTAGGCAAAATGGTCCTTCAGGTTCCTGCTTTGCAGTAGAAACTGCCAGACATTCTACAGGACACAGAGAGAAGTGACTGAGAGATTCTAGGCCTGTGGACTGAAGACAGATGCCCCAACTTTACAAAGGAACATTAGGTGACTGTCCAGGCTGCCAGCTGTCTCTGTCTACTCTTGCAAGACTCCCAAAAGTTGCTTGCATCCTCCCATTTCTCAGGTAATATTATATCTTTCTGAGGTCTTTGATGTAGTTGAAGACTAGATAGTTATAATTTCCTTAGTTATGATAAAAGATAAGTTAGATATGAAACCTTAGACTCACAAATATAAGATAGATAAGATATCTTCTTTAATTTTGCCAAATACAAATACAAATAACTAAAGTTATTATAAATAGACTAGATATTGTAACTGTAATTCTTGCTTGATAATTGTTTTGTTTTCTGTAATTTTACTATGTGAAAGTTAAAACCTTCCTTTTTGAAAAAAGGAAAAGGGGAAGTGCTGTGGGATATTTTGTATGTTAAATGTGTTGCTCTGATTGGCTAATATATAAAACACTGATTGGCCAGTAGCCAGGCAGGAAGTATAGGCAGGACAAGCAGAGAGGAAAATTCTGGGAAGTGGAAGGCTGAGTCAGAGAGATGCTGCCAGCTGCCCACCATGAAAAGCAAGATGTAAGGTACCAGTAAGCCATGAGTCACATGGCAAGTTATAGACTAATAGATATGGGTTAATTTAAGATATAAGAACTAGATAACAAGAAGCCTGCTATGGCCATACAGTTTGTAATACATATAAGTCTCTGTGTGTTTACTCAGTTGGTTCTGAGTAGCTGTGGGACTGGCGGGTGAGAGAGATTTGTCCTGACCGTGGGCCAGGCAAGACTGGAAAAAAACTCCATCTACACAAATGTTCATATGGTCAATTTGTAAATTTTCTAAAAGACTTTAGATTTCACCATTATTATGGACACAAAAGTTAAAGTTAATTTCTTTCATTTTCCTGTTTTATTTTAAGATAGAAGTTAAAGAAATACGTTTTCTTAACCACACAAAAGATACCCTTAAGAGTTAATCAGAGAGCTGGACCTATTGACCAAGTCCCTGTGTGTCTCATGTAGATTTCCATAATTACATGCTCTGTTTGCTTTAGAAGCTGTCATGGTGAATTTTTATGTCGACTTGA
This sequence comes from Peromyscus nudipes, assembly GCA_902168325.1. Taxonomy (NCBI): domain Eukaryota; kingdom Metazoa; phylum Chordata; class Mammalia; order Rodentia; family Cricetidae; genus Peromyscus; species Peromyscus nudipes. The sequence continues at coordinate 56,722 of CABHPH010158912.1, read as the reverse complement.
CACAGGCTAGGATCATCTGGAAAGAGGGAAGCTCAACTGAGAACATGCCCTTATGAGATTGCCCATAGATAATTATGTAGGATTATTTTTTTATTATTATTAATGATTGACGTGGGATGGCCCAGGCTACTGAGTGCAGTTCCATCCCTGTAAAAGTAGTCCTGAGTTGTGTAAGAAAATAGGATGAACAATCAATGATGAGCTATACATCAAGTACTGTTCCTCCAGAACTCTGCCAGTTCCTGCCTCCAGGTTCCTGCCAGGAGTTCCTGCCCTGACTTCCATTTATGATGAACTGAATTGAAAAGAGTAAGTTAAAACAAGCCCTTTCCTCCCCAAGTTGGTCATGGTATTTATCAGAGCAATATAAGCCTAACAAAGAGAGAAGCCTTCATAAAACATTTCTCTTAATCTTTAAGTCCTTTTTGACCACATGTAGCTGAAATCTAAGCTAAAATCCTTTTTAGAGAACAGGAACTGGGAAGTGAATTTTGATTGCATAACATTGGTTAGAATCTCAGCTGAATTTTCCTGAGAGTAACAACAGATTGTGTGTTCAGACTTTGGTAGTGTGGTTCTACTTGTTGCCTGTACTCCTCTGCTAGATGTCTCCCTGGAATAGATAACTTGCCCATCTGATGAAATGCAGCTTTGAGGATGCGGTTTAGTTCTGCGTTTGAGTGTAAAAATCGCCAGTACCGTCTCATACAGGGGTCTTCCACTAATGGTTGAACCCAACCAATTGCAGTGAACCGATGTTAGGCTGTAAACAGGAAACTGTAGTTTTTATTTTTTTGGACATGAATGCTTGGTTTCCAGAAGAAAATTCAGTAAGAAGATCTCATTGAACACACACTGCCAGATCAGTCTGCTATAAATTTATAAATTCTCCATTGAAAAATAAAATTCTTTGCTATGGTAAGAATACATTATTATACCGAATTTGTGTTGGTGATTCACATATTTTGTTATCTTCCATCTTAATTTGAAGAATTCAATGCTGCTTCCATTTTAGTTTGTAGATAAACTATGCCTTTGCTAAGTGTGCTGGCTAGTTTTATGTCAACTTAGCACAGCTAGCCAGCTTTAGGCCTCTGGTGAATGTGCATCATGGTGAGAAAATTGAGTTGAATAAATCTTTTATTTTACAAACCAAGGAAGCAAGAAACAAAAGAAGAGGCCTGAGTCATGTGCCCTTCAAGGAGTTCCATACTCTCTATAAACCAAAGAATTCCCAGAAAGCCTTATCTATCAAAAGTTTCACCACCTCCCCACAGCATAAAGACCAAAATCCAGCATCTGAGTATCTGAGTAACAGTCACATCCAATAATGACCCCTAAAATATTAGAAAATAAGACCTCACATGTTCTATATGGGACATGTGATTTATCATAAAAAAAGTAACAGCTAGAAAAAGAATGCATACATATTCCACTTGTTTAATGACTTACCAAAATCCTAGACATTTTTTTCTAGTTGATGTCAATTGCTAAGCTAGAGATTACTACAGTGTGTCCAGAGACATCGTTCAGTAGAGAGGCTCTAGAATGTATTAGCTATGTGCTATTTGCTCATTTTATACATAGAAGTACACTGTCCCCTTCTGCAGAAAAAATAATAATTTTCAAGTGTCAAATAGAATCTTTAAAGAATCAGATGATATTAGGTTTGTTGATCACTGTGATGATTTACTAAATAAAATAGATAATTTTCTCCAAAATAAGGAAGACTTAGAAAAAGACATCTCTGGGGAACTAAATAAAAATATATTTACTTTTTAAACAAAAATATATCTTTTAAATTTTATGTACATTGATGTTTTGCCTGCATTTATGTCTGTATGAAGGTGTCAGAACCCTTGGAACTGGAGTTGGAGACAGTTGTGAGTTGCCATGAGGGTGCTCAGAATTGAACCCGGTTCCTCTGGAAGGACAGCCAGTGCTCTTAGCCATCTTTCCAGTCCCAAAGATATATTTCAATATAATGCACACATTTCTTTAACTGCACAGGTGACCACATTTTCCTTGAGCTCCAACTTTCTGATTCATACCGAGTTGAATGGTGGAGATTCTCATAATAGTAAAGCAGGGCTCTCATCTAGAGGTGCCTGCAGCCCATGTCCTGCTAAACCCGAAGAGAGGCTTCAGGATAATACATAGGATTCATGGTTCTGACTTAATCTAATCGACATTATCACATGATTTGCACACAATGAGTATTCTTTAAACTTACCTGTAAATTTATTGTTCTGTTTATATAAAGGCACAACTTTCCTAGAAGGGGCAGTGTTCTATAGATAAAGCAAGTTAATTACACAAAGAGTATTTTGTAACAGTATCTAGGGTCTATTAATCTGTAGTAAATACTTACAAGTGGAGGCAGTTATGAGTCACTGGATAAGATAATCAATGTGCTATATTTCTGCATGATAGAAGCTGGCTATATAATTATGCTTTTTATTATATAGTACATGTAGGTCCATAGTGAGTGATAGAATTACCAGTCATGGCTAATTTATCTATAAATCTGTGACTATAAACTCAAATTCCCAACTCTTTTATTATTGTTTCCTGTATGATATATTTAAAATTTTTGTATATAATATTATATATTATAGCTGATTGTGGGAGAATAATGTTATATTCATTTTATTGCATAGAATTCATATGTTCTAACTTCATGGAAACAGCTACTTTATAAAGATTATAGCAGTACCCAAAGCTCTATATGTCACCCATCCTATGAGTTTAAGATAAGCTTTTAAAATATAACCTCCAGAGCACATGTCAAATACCAAGGCCTCACCTCAATTCCACAGAATAGAATGGCTTTCCATGGATTATGTCAGGGGCCAAAATCTGTCTCTATTTTTGTGACATGTGATTTCAGAGGAATTTTTCTGTCTCTTTTCTTCAACATTTTGTCATTTACTGTCTCTACTTGGAGCTGCATATAAAAAAGAAATATTTTTGCCTTGCAGCATCTTTCATCTGTTATATTCTCAGATACACTTAGCGAAGTGGCACACACAGAAAAAGGTTAAAGTAACTTAAATATAAGTTAACCAAGCCGATATTCATACGACAATATATGATGCTTAAAATAACTCTCCTAAAAGATTCTTGCTGCTGTAATTTTGTAGCTTTATTTGGGAATTTTAGACCTAAAATAAAGTACAAAGAAAGTTATAAAGTTTTATTGAATTTTAAGATAATAATAAGAGTAATCATTGATGAGACTTGGAAGTGAACCATCTATCCAGACTGGCTTGCAGCAGAACACCTCAGGAGCAGTTTACTGATGCCCCAGATGAAACAATACCCTCTTCTGCTTCTCATTGTCTCGTAAGCTATTGTGAAGTGCAATAAGCTTTTCCATGGAATTTCAAACGAGAATCTACAGAAGTAGCTCATTCATCTTCTTAAATGGTTCAGGTAAAGAGTTCATGCGACAAATATTGTATTTATATCATGAAAAAAATGATAATTCATAAATTTTAATGACCAAAGAAACAAAGAAATTTCTGAAAATACAAATTGAGTAGATTTTTTTCACTGGAAAATATGGAACAGATAAATTCAGTCATTTAATATGTTGACTTACTATTGTGTTTTGTCAATTTTAAAACTTCAATCATATAGTCACTATAGCTTTATATTTTTAATTGATCAGCATATATATATATATATATGTTAAAATGCATCATTTCATGTAGTTGGCATTTTTGTGGTGAGAACACATAACATCCATTATCTTAGAATTACTAAAAAAAGCTAATATCATCACAAGATAAATAACTACAGTTAATAGAAGGAATAAGTTAATGAGATTTATTTTATAGCCTGTCACTGTAGCTAGTGACAATACACAGTAAGTGAAGGAATACTTTCATAAATCTACCGTAATAATTATATTTTGGATTGTCACCTTGACTGAATTAAAACACACCTTAGAGCTTTAATGAAGCATACATTTGAGCCAGCAAGACGGCTCAGCTAATAAAACCAATTGCCACCAAGAATAAGGACCTGAGTTCAATATGAAGAAAATGACAAGGTAGAAGAGCAGATCAAAGTCTCAATAGTGGTCCTATGATCTCTACATATGTGCCTTGGCATGCGCCCACCACAGCAAAAATCAATAAACAAATCAATCAATCAATTAGATAACTAATGAGGCAAACCTTTGGGCATATTAATGATGCTGTTTCCAGAGAGTGTTGCCTAATACATGTTCTGTATACTTGCTAAGAATGACTTCCAACACCAATACATCACTGATTTACAAAATGCATAATTTCTCATCAATGCTCTCTACCAGAAGCCCAGGATAAAAGAAAATAGTTGTTCTTTACTTATTAAAAAAAGACCCCCCCCCCCGATCAAGAACAGAGAGGGAGAACAAGGAAAGAGATACCATGATAAATGAAGACCCCATGGGAATAGGAAGAAGCAAAGTGCTAGAGAGGTCCCCAGAAATCCACAAAGATACCTCCACAATAGACTACTGGCAATGGTCGAGAGAAAGCCCGAACTGACCTACTCTGGTGATCCCATGGCCGAACACCCTAATTGTCATGATAGAACTCTCATTCAGTGACTGATCGAAGCAGATGCAGAGATCTACAGCCAAGCCCCAGGTGGAGCTCCAGGAGTCTAATCAGTGAGAGAGAGGAGGGATTATATGAGCAAGAGATATTGAGACCATGATTGGAAAAAGCACAGGGACAAATAGCTAAACTAGTGGAAACACATAAACTATGAACCAATAGCTAAGGAGCCCCCAACTGGATCAGGTCCTCTGGATCAGTGAACTATTTAGGAGGCCCCCAGGCAGTAGGACCGGGACCTGTCCCTAGTGCATGAGCTGGCTTTCTGGAACCTAGGGCCTATTCAGGAACACTTTGCTCAGCCTAGGTGAAGGGAGGAGGGAATTGGACCTGCCTCAACTGAATCTACCAGGCTGAGCTGAATCCCCAGGGCAGTCCTTGCCTTGGAGGAGATGGGAATGGGAGTGGATTGGGGGGAGGATGCGGGGGGAGGAGGGAGTACAGGAGAATCTGTGGCTGATATGTAAAATTAAATTAATTATAAAATTAAAAAAATAAAATTTAAAAAAAAATTCATGTCCAGAAAAACAAACCTACAGAGACTACTGGAAGGAACACTTGAGATTGAGTAGTGGGATAAGCATAGACAAGAAAATATGCAATGAAAATAAAGCTATAGTTACCGAAACACAAAATAAGATCAAGAACACAAACAGAAAACAAAAATAATAAAACAGCTACAATAACACACACACACAAAAGAATAATGTGGTTGATATTACAGAGATCTAAGTGTGACTATGATAGTCTGCTGTAGGGTGTTTCTTGCTTAGTATGTATTTAGAAATCTCCTTGAGTGCAATGTCAGCACACATACATTGGCAGTAACCAACACCTTTCTAATTGGACTTAATGCTTTCTCAACAAGAAGAAAATAATACCTGGTACTGAGAACCTACCTAACTATCCAGGGTTAGTGAAGTCATGAACATTAAAGCAGAACCTAGCCAGGCGGTGGTGGCACACTCCTTTAATCCCAGCACTTGGGAAGCAGAAGCAGGCGGATCTCATTGAGTTCAAGGCCATTTTGGTCTACAAAGCAAGTTCCAGGACAGCCAGGACTACACAGAAAAACCCTGTCTCAATAAAACCAATAAAATAAAATAAAGAAGAGCCTAAAATTGACACTTTACTAAACCAGCAGAATCCCTAGCTATTATACTCTAAATATTTAACCTATACACAGAGACAAATATTGTAGTCCTCAGCTTTCATTAATTTTTTTTTCTTTGTAACAGGCAGGGTTGTTCACAGTAAACCACAACAATTCAAAATTCAGAGTTGTGAAAACCAGTGCCAACAGACATGTCTACAACACAGTTCCTCCACTAAGACTCAGGGATCACTGTGGAATAGGAGATGAAAAAAGAAAAAAAAATGAGTAGTTTGATGTGAGATTCTATCTCTTAGATAGGTCACAGAAGCTACACTTACAAAGTATTACCAACTTAGATTACCTAAACATGACCCAACTAAGGATAACATCAGTAAACAGACTAATGTGGAAGAGGAAAGCTCAGCAGGAGACAGAGAAGTACAGATAACTATGGAAAGTGAAGAGTGGAGGAAATAGTCTTCCCTGGAGAAAAGGCCACGAACTGGTTATCTAATAGCAAACAGTCAGCCATGAAACATTTGTACACAAGTAACATTACATGGACTGAGCAGTTTAAATTTATATATTTAAAAATATAATTTAATGTAATCAAAAACAAGTAAAAAGAGGCCATGAATTTGGAAGAGTGCAGGGAGTAAGTAAACAGGAGGATTGGAGAGAGGAAAGGAAAGGGGGAAAATGGTCTAATCATGTCATAGTTTCAAAAAAAAATAAAATTACATAGAAAGAAAGTTTCCCATAAAGGAGTGATATTTTAAATCAATCACATGTGCATATTTTCATTAATAAGAATTGACAGCTATGTTGAAAGCATCGATCCAGTCACAGGAAAACAGAAAAAAAAGACAAAGTATGTTCTCTCAAGAGTTTCATTCCTAATATGTTCAAGTTAATAAGCTGATCAGGAAAGGAGAATGAATTATAGAAATGTATCTGGAAACAAAGAAGTGGGCATTATCATCCAGGGAAGTAGAACCAGTGAGAAAATTCACAAGGGGAGAGTTTTCATACTCAAGTCTTAAAATGTATAGAAAACAGACTTTAGATCCCCAGAAAGATAGAAATTTTAACATGTCATTTTACACATCCCACTAATATCTACTACTTAAAATTCTTTTGTCTTAATTAGTTTTCTGTTGCTGTAATAAGCCACATAGGTAACCAAGGTAACTTATACAAGAAAGCAATTAATTTGGGTAAATAATGAAAATGGGAAGGATCAAGGAAGAGTTGGGAAGGGTGAATATGATCAAAGACTTTGAAAGAAATTCTCAAAAAAAAAACCTAATAAAATCTCTTTTATTTTCCCTTCCCAGGGAAATTCACATATTCCCCTCTTGGTCCCTCCTTGTTACATAGCCTTTCTGGGTCTGTGGATTACAGCATAGTTATACTTTACTTTACAGTTAATATCTACTTATTAGTAAGTACATGCCATGTTTGTCTTTCTGGGTCTGAGTTACCTCACTCAGGATGATTTCTTTCTAGTTCCATCCATTTGTCTTCAAATTTCCTGACGACATTTTCTTAATTGCTGAGTAATATTCTGTTGTATAAATGTACCACAGTTTCTTTATCCATTCTTCAGTTGAGGGGCATCTAGGTTATTTCCAGGTTCTGGCTATTACAAAGTTGAGCAAATGTCCTTGTGGTATGATTGAACATCCTTTGGGTATAGCCCTAGAGTGGTATAGCTGGATCTTGAGGTAGATTGATTCCCAATTTTCTGAGAAACTGCCATATTGCTTTCCAAAGTGGCTGTACAAGTTTGCTTTCTCACCAGCAGTGGAGGAGTATTCTTCTTTCTCCACATCCTTTCCAGCATAAGCTGTCATTGGTGTTTTTGATCTTAGCCATTCTGACAGGTGTAAGGTAAAAACGTGATACAAGGGAAACTCCCAGATATATACAAGGATGACCCAAGCTAAGACTCCTAGTAATAGTCAGTATGTAGCTTGCACTGGCCATCTCCTGTGATCAGACTGGTGACTGTTCCAGTTGTCATCAGAGGATCTTCATCCTGTAACTGATGGAAACAGATGCAGAAACCCACAGCCAAAGATTAAGCTGACCTCAGATCATCCTGCTGAAGAGAGAGGGAGGAAGGATTGTAGAAGCCAGAGGGTCAAGGACATCACAAGAAAACCCACAGAAACAACTAACCTGGTTCATAAGAACTCACAAAGTCAGGCCTGGAGAGATGGTTCAGCAACGAAGAGCATTCACTGCTCTTCCAGAGGACCTAGGTTCAATTCCCAGCACCCACATGGCTCACAACTGTCTGTGATTCCAGTTCCAGGGGATCTGGCACCCTCACACAGATATACATGCAGGCAAAACACCAAGAGAACACAAAACACACAAAAAGATATACAGGATCACTAGCTTTTAGGATACTGGGAGTAAAATCTACTATCCCTCTCTCTCTCTCCATATATATATACATACATATATATATACATATACATATATATATGTCTGTATATACATATATGTGCATGTGTATTTTCTATTATTTTCTATCATCAATCTATCTATCATATTATCTAGTCACACACACATATATAAACTTATCCATATCAAAATAATAGTTTTTTTTAAAAGTTACCACAGAAAATACAGGGTAGATATAGAGAAAGTGGGGTGTCAGGCATATAAAATGATGCAGGTACTTGGTAGAACAACTTGCCATTTTGTAAGCATTAGCCATACAGTAGTCATATATTTAATAATTACATGCCAGAGAGAATTACCCATATACAAATGTTCATAACAGCTTCATGTAAAATGGCTACAAACTGGAAGCAACCCAAAAACCTCCAAGTAGGTGATATTGATGAAACAGACAGCACTACTTGTCAATAATCAAAGGAAAATGATACACATGGCAACTTGTACAGACTTGCATTTCTCTATATAATTCCTTTGAAAGAAAGAGCCGATCCACAAAGGTAAAACATTCTGCATTTAAAATCCCATAAATTATTTGAAATGAAATTTAAAAAAAAATGGAGAGAAGATAAGGGGTTAAGAGGCTTTGAGAGGCAGAAGAGGAGTCAAGGGGCTGTAGCACCAAAAGGAACCATAAAGCTCTCTTGTTACATTTTGTTTCTTGACTCTTTCCCTGTCAATATTTTGGTTGTGAAATTGTGTTATAGTTCTGTAGGATTTTGACATTTGGAGAAATCAGTGATGGTGCCCGAGATATCCCTGTAATGTTAGACAGCTTCTCTGTCTCTGCAATTAGGTAAAAATGAACCAGTTAATTTTTAAAAATATAACTGATGGCTAGAATGGTGGCTCAAGTGAGGTGGTATTGTGTTCCCCAAAATATTGTGCACCTTAATAAACTTATCTGGAGTCAGAGACAAAACAGCCACAATATTAAACATAGAGGATAGGCAGTGGTAGCACACGCCTTTAATCCTACCATTCCAGAGGCAGGATTCCTTAGGAATCCATTTGTTCAAGGATACAACCAAGCATGACTCACACCTTTAATCCCAGAAAGCGAGCCTTTAATCCCAGGGAGTGAGGCAGAAAGCAGAAAGATATATAAGGCGTGAGGACCAGAAACTAGAAGCATTTGGCCTGGTTAAGCATTTGGCTGGTTAAGCTTTCAGGCTTCTAGCAGCAGTTCAGCTGAGACCCATTCTGGATGAGGACTCAGAGGCCTCCAGTCTGAGGAAACAAGACCAGCTGAGGATCCGGCGAGGTGAGGTGGCTGTGGCTTGTTCTGGTTCTCTGATCTTCCAGCATTCACCCCAATAACTGACCTCAGGTTTGATTTTATTAATAAGACCTTCTGAGATTCCTGTTACACTCAAGGGTTAAGAGTGCTTGCTGCACAATTATGAGGACCATTGTTTGGACCTCAGCATCCACTTATGAAGTTGGACATCTTGCAAACTTGTAACTCAAGCTCCAAGGGATCTGGCACCCCTTCTCACCTCCCTGTGTACTCCGGTCTATGTACATGAACATGTGTATATATATTCACACAGATACAGGCATATATAATGAGTAATTTTTAATTATCATTAAAATATTTATTGATAACGAATATGTATGTGGCAGAGAAAGACATTCTAGGTAAATATAAGGAAAAAATAATGATGCTTCAGAAAACATCTGAAAGACATGGAAGTATACAAAGTGGTTGATTGATGTGTAATAGGAGCGTGACTCCAGACTAAAATTAGGAGACAGTGATACAACCTCATCTGCAACCTAGCTATAGGCACCAGATATTGGAACTAGAAGAAATAACTGATGTATGAGTGGGTTTTGTTGTAAAATATTTATGGAATTTAGGCAAATGTTCAGAAAAGTATTCTGGTGCTTTCTTGGTAGCCTTCAAATTGATTAATATTTTAAAAATTGATTATTGGTAAAGCCTGTTTTCTGAAATCAAAATCAATGTTTAGTTCTGTTTATTATGCTAAGTTACACAATGAACATAACTCTTTAATATAAATAATGTTAGATCAGTGTTGAACCATGAGATGGAGTATGAACCCCATTATCTAATTTTCTTAGAATGGTGACAGTTAAATTAATGGTGCATAGAAAGAATGTTCAAAATTATTTACACTAAATTGTTGAAAACAACGATTGTGACTGATGACTTTTTAAAATGTGCTTTTAAATGCATTTTATAGCTTAGGAGTCCAAACAAAAATGATGACATTGACTCCCTCTTCATGGAGTGGGAAGCATCCATCCACCCTTAATGAGCTGAGCTGGCAGTCCCCAAATTATTCTTCCTAAGAAACACAATTCCAAAATTCACAGCAAAACTGTCCAACGAAGTATCTTTGGTCAAGTTGTGAAGATTCAGCCATCAGAACCGTGCTGACAGTTCAAATGTAGATTGGAATTTGGTGTGACCAGCCCATTGCTCTTTCAAATTTGCAATGCTTGCAGGAGTACAATGTATTTTTTGTAGGTAAAGTCAGCAATTGCAGCACTAAAGAGCAGTTCGGAACAAATAGGAGAATGGCTGTTTTGAGACCATAACTGTATTTTAATGACATAACTTTCTGCTCTCTAAGCACAGGTCAAAACTGAAAATCTAAACTAGAGGGAATATTAGGAGAAAACATGTTGGCATTCACAAATCTCAAGCTTACATGACGATGAGCATTGATATATATCTATTATATAGGAAAGAGAAGCCTAAGGATTATATTTATACAGGTACATGAATTCATATATGTACATATATAAATTCATAAGCCTCTAATAGGTAAGGAAAATACTTTGCCCATATTTTAATGTCCAATAATACTTCTAATGAATAAAAAACACAGTCTAAGATAATAATATAGCATTATCATTTTAATGAAATGTTAAAGTTGTTATAAATAAACCAAATGAATGGTAATTTTCTGTGGGGGACAAATGTTACACATTAACATGAAGTGATTGTGTATGCCTCTCCTAATACATGTTACACCAAATTACAGTCCCTGGGCTGGAAACCACGATGTATCTGGAGGATGTTACAAATGAAAATTCCAAGTTCGGGCTTCAGACCTACTGAATCTGAATTCAATTATTCACAAGGTCTTCAGGTGATTTGTTTATTAGGTTTTGCTTTGCTTTGCTTTTCTTTTACAGTGCTGGAATTGAGCTCAGGGTCTCAGCCTGTTAGGCAAGTATTTACTACTGAATACCCTCACCACCCCTATTAATTCATTGAATTTTAGAAATACTCATTTCACTTGTGTATTCCAAACACATGTACAGAAAACAGGACTTCAGTTGAAGGTTTGCTATGTGTAATATAGAAAAATGTGTGAGTCATTTCAATTAAAATGTCTAAAATTGAAGTTATCAGCATAAAGGTTAATACTACATTGTTCATTATTGTGGAAAGGATTTGCATGATGTTGGGTATGTTAGGGTGTTGTTGCTTTGAGGCTCTGAGTCTCCTGGATGCTGGGATCTTGATCTGCTTTCTCAAGCAGGGGAGTGCTAAGTAAGAAACTGGAAAGCAGAGAGAGAGCAAAGACGACTACCTTTTCCCTTCGTTTTTCTTCTTGTCAACAAATGTTTCATCTCAGCGGAAACTGCTGTTTTCAGAAACTGTGTTCTCTGTTTTTGTTTCTCCCAACCTCCCACAACTTCGACCATTTTTTTTTATTTATGTGCAGTTTATTGCATGGTAATGGCCATAGTATATTAATATATAATCTGATCTTATGACATCTATTCTTTTTTGATATTTATTTTATTTTATTTTATTTTATTTTATTTTACAATACCATTCAGTTCTACATATCAGCCACGGATACCCTTGTTCTCCCCCATCCCGTCCCCCCCCCCTCCCCCCCAGCACCCCCCCCATTCCCACCTCCTCCAGGGCAAAGCCTCCCCCAAGGACTGAGATCAACCTAGTAGACTCAGCCCAGGCAGGCCCAGTCCCCTACTCTCAGGCCGAGCCAAGCGACCCTGCATAAGCCCCAGGTTTCAAACAGCCAACTCATGCAATGAGCACAGGACCTAGTCCCACTGCCTGGATGCCTCCCAAACAGATCAAGCCAATCAACTCTCTCACCCATTCAGAGGGCCTGATCCATTTGGGGGCTCCTCAGCCATTGGTTCATAGTTCATGTGTTTCCATTCATTTGGCTATTTGTCCCTGTGCTTTATCCAACCTTGGTCTCAACAATTCTCGCTCATATAAACCCTCCTCTTTCTCGCTAATTGGACTCCTGGAGCTCCACCCCGGGCCTAGCCGTGGATCTCTGCTTCCAGATCCCTCAGTCATTGGATGGGGTTTCTAGCACGACAATTAGGGTGTTTGGCCATCCCATCACCAGAGTGGGTCAGTTCGGGCTGTCTCTCGACCATTGCCAGCAGTCTATTGTGGGGTTATCTTTGTGGATTTCTGTGTTTTTTATTTCCACGTTCTTTGGGATGTTGGTTGATTGTTTTGGCTGTCTCTTGTGAGCTTAATGATTTCTTTTGCTTTTGAGCCTTTCTTATTTTTCTTCCTTTCTTCCTTCTTCTCCCTTCCTTCTTTTCTTCTTTCTATACTCCTTTTCTCCTTTTCTTTTCCATCATGCTTTCATTTGTGCAGTTACATACACCACTGTACATGTTCCCAGATTCAAGTACATCAGATATCCTTCTCTACCACACTCCACCTTCATCCTTTGAGACAGATCCTCTCACTGAACCTAGAGAAACATGACCACCAACAAGTCCTCACTATCCTTCTGTATCCAGCACACAGCACTAGGGATACATGTTAAGCATGATTTTCTCTTAACTGGTTGCTAGAGATTTGAACTTATATTGTTGCTTCATAACTCAACCTTTCAAACTTTCAATGCATGCAAGATACTATGCAGATTGATCTGATATTATGGTTTAGTGGGTAAGGGAACTTGCTGCAAGCATGGCAACCTGAGTTCAGTCCCTGAAACCCACATGATGGACACAGAAAATCATTTCCTGCAAGTTGTACTCTGACTACCATGCATATAACCTTGTACTCACATGACAAAGGACATATACACATGATGTATGTGCTTGTATGTATAAAGAAATGAATAATAATAAATATTGTGTCAGGAAAAATGGTATTAGTTCTATTTCTATAAGTAAAGTCTAAGTAATAAACAGGTCAACAATCTGGAATAGCTAATTATGGTACCTTATGTGTCAATATATCCTCAGAATAATAACTTCAAGTGTATCTAGATTTTGTACTCTTGTGTGATAGAATGGCAATTTCTCTGTTTTGTCACATACTTTAATATAATACACTCAGCTATCTATTAATAGCAAGAATAAAATTAATAATAACTGAAATACATTAACCATTAACCTTATTGTAGACACCTAAATGGATTTTTATATTTAATACTCACTATAATCCTATAAAATTGACTCTACCCTAATCCTAGATTAATGGACAGAGTGATTTAACCTCATATATCACTGAAAGTCACTTTAGAATGATGTGCAATTGTGATTCAACTAAAGCTGTCTGTGTATAAAGTAGTAAGACTTAAGAGCCTTCTTTGTACATTCTTGTCTTCTCTCTTCTTATGTCCATTCATTCATTCTGTTTGGTTTATCTTGTTTTGTTTTGTAACAGAATCTTACTATGTAGCAGAGGCTGGTCTTAAACTTAAAATTCTCCTGTTTAAACTCCAGAGTGATGTGTGGCACACAATCTTCATTTCAGTAAATCTCCCAACTAATATTGAAGTAATATCAGTGATGCTTCAGATGTTAGAGATACAGACATAAGTGTTCTCCACTCACAAAAAAATCCACTTACTTGGGACAGATTTTAATTTGAAGAGAGAAGTGCAAAACAATAGACATTATTAAGTACATTACCACTATGTAAACAGTTTGAAAGAAAGGGATGTTTGGGCCATGCTATCTTTCATTGGAATGGAGTTGCATGAGTACATAAGACATTGGTACAAGTAGCCTCCTTCAACTCTAAGGGATTGACTTTGTCCATCACTCCACATAACCAGATACCTGAACTAGCATGTTTGGTGTTAAGAACCAAAAGACACCAATATTGGTAAAGCATGTCCTCTCTAGAAATACATAGATTTTGGTGTAATTATATAAGTATTAATGATAAAATTATGTTTCATGCATTATTGCAATTATTTGTATGTTCTCTTTTATACTTTAAAATGTTACTATAGTAAATGATAATGTTTTCTCTATTTTATGTAAAATAATCTAAGGAATCAGTAGACTAGGAAGTATACATATGGAAGATGAGAGATGGCTGAGTAGATAATAAATAACACTAAGACCTGAGTTCAAATTGTCAGTCCTGCCATCAAATCTGGATGTGTCTGCATGCACTTGGATCCCCAGTATTGGAGGACAGGTGTATGTGTGTGTGTGTGTGTGTGTGTGTGTGTGTGTGTGTGTGTGT
>CABHPH010158912.1:17237-41969 GCA_902168325.1 Peromyscus nudipes | reverse complement strand
GTGAGGGAGGGAGGGAGGGAGGGAGGGAGGGAGGGAGGGAGGGAGGGAGGGAGGAAGGAAGGAAGGAAGGAAGGAAGGAAGGAAAGAAGGAAGGATGGAAGGAAGAGTTACATTTTCTACTATGTAAAGCACTGTTAGACACCAGTGACACAAATGTGACTCTAATAGACTGATATCACTAGGTGGAGAATTCCATAATTTTTATGGTATCTGTACTTACTTTCTTCCAGAAAATCTTTCAAATTTTGAAGAAACATCTATTATGTTTCTTCAAAATCCATCAATATCTATTCTATCAATATCTATTATGTTTGCCTCGTCTTTGAAGTTGATAAAGTTCCTAGCATAGGCTCTTATATTAAAACTTTAAGTCCTGCACAATTCAATGTATATGAATAAAATAAACATAACTGGTCCCTTCAGTATTGTTTTTGTAAAAGTTACCGTAGAGAATGATTGTCTGTATATTGTCTAGTTAACATCGTAGTCTATTTATGTTAACTAGTTAATACCTAATAAGTAATAACAATATATTTGTCACAGTTAAAAGGAAGTAGTTTCAGGATGTTGGTGGAAATATAAACTAGTGTAGTCTTTTTAAAATAAAGATATACATGTATGATTGTGTATATGCACATGTACATATTTGTAGGAGAATACAGATACACTCATGGAGGCCAGAGGAAGACTTCTGTTTTGATACAGGACCCTTCCTTGTTCACTGTTGTATGTCAGGCTAGCTGGCCTGTGAGCTGGCCTGGGAATTCTCCTGATTTCACCTCTTATCTCAGCTTAGGAGAACTGGACGGACAGAAGTGCTCTACATCCTTTATGTGGGCCCTAGATGTTTGAACTCGGGTCTTAAGCAGCAAGCCATATACCCACTGAGTCATCTCCCTGCCATCATGTTCACATGTGTATACTGTAACATCTCACAAGCGCTTTATTACAAGTGTCCTTTGCACTCAACGTAGAGGAACTGATGCAAATTGCTATCTTTCCAATGGATTTTCTTCAGTTGTTTTACATAAACTCTACATATCTTGTGTTCACTATTCTTTCCCTAGCCTGTTGCCATTTACAATCAGTGCAAAAAGAGGCTAGCACTCTTCAGAGAATGGGAAATGTCCAGTGGTAGATTGAAATGACATTTGATTGCACTTGTCTATGATAATAAAAAGGGAAATAAGTTGTACCCAACAAAAGATGATTGTACCTGACAAGCCAAGCTTGTGGCTTATTAATAATTAAAAATATTTCTGTGTTCTGCTACTGATGGAATATTTAATCACTTGTTCAGTCAATACCAATGTACCATTTATTATTCATTAAAGATAAATGTAGTGTAATGGCCCTGAATTGCAATGTGCTACATTGAGATTACAAAGGGCACAAAAAGTTGATTTATTATTTAGGAATTGATTAAACTTCTCTACTGATCTCACTGACTAGCATAACCTATCAACTCTCCACAGTGACACAGAGTTATAGTAAAATTTTTAAAAAGAGAAAAGGACTCTTGATGACAGCATTTAAGGAACTGTCTTCAAAAGCTAAAGAAAGAATGAAAGTGATGATTCTACTTCAAGAGTTAATATGAATTCTTAGAGTGAGAGAGTGTAGCACCGGAGAGGATTGTTATATTCTCCAAGAGTGTTTATTCCTATTTCTGGTGTAAGCCAGTTCCTGGCTTTGGCTTTTAGCACATGCTGTGCTGGGTCACTGTAGCCCAGCCATCCACATTGCATCAAGAGTTTTGGGTTCCTATGAGTACTTTTTCCAGTCTCAGGAAGAGTTCGAGTTTTTAAGGAATTTATAAATGATTCATTTCTGTCCTTCTGGGTCTTCTGAATTTTATATTCAGATTAAGGCCAAGTATCAGGGAAAGATGTTTTTTTTCTTCATTTCCTATTCTAAGTTTCTCCTGCCCTCAATGCTACCAGAAGTGAAAAGTCTGAGCTAAGAAATCACCTCTTCCCTCTTTGTGGAAGAGGTGATTTTTCCATTGCTGGGTTTGGATGCCACCTGCATATTTTAAAGGATTTTGTTATTTTCTATTCAAAAAATGTCAGAAAAAGTGGGGATATGGAAGCCAAAAATGTCTCCCCTAACTAAGTGTGGCATGTAGAACTTCTTCAGTGGATTCCTGTCCTGCACACGGCTTAGTTCATAACCCTGGTGTTTCATTGCAAGCAGTTTCTATGCCTTTGAGAAGGCATGAACTCACGCCATAGTACAAGATGAAAGGGGTGTTTAATTTCACAAAACATAAGAAGTCAGCATCTGCTGCAACACAGAAGCTTGGGCTTTAATGCACAAATGGGCATATGCTTGTGTCTGTAGGGAAAGATTTGTGGTTTTAGAAAGGAGTTGAAAATCACATCTACAGGCAGAAAGATGATATTTGATGGAGTTCTTGTGGTAGTCCCCAAATGTCCCTTACAGTCATAACAGTTTGGAAGACTGTATCTCTACAAAATTTGAATTGTGAAACCAAACTCCCAAGATGGTCGATTGAAGAGGTGGATCTTTGGTGATCTGATTCATCATGAGAACTCATCTTCAAGAGGGAGACAAACTCCTTGAAGAAGAACGCTACTGAGCCCCTTTCCCTTCTGTCTTGTGGTAACACAGCCACAGCCCCATCTTACTATAACAACAACACCCTTACCACGAACTAAGTCTGCTGACTCCTGGATCCTGGATTTCTTATTTCCATAGCAGTAATTGGTGTATTTCAGCAATTAATAAGACACACTCTTAAGATAATATTCTAAAAATCAACTGGTTAAGGGATGGTCAGTGACTTGCTTCCATGATGGACAGCCTGAGTTCAATCCAGGGAACCACATGGTAGAAGGAGAGAACCAATGCCCTCAAGTTGTTCTCTGGCCTCCATAGATGTAGTATGATAAACACACACACACACACACACACACACACACACACACTCACACGAGTTCTCACGTAGTAAAACATTTATGTAAAAAATTAATTCCTGGATTTATGCTATTTTTCTCATAGCAGAACACCATCATAGATAGTAGCAATGATACAAAAAATAAATACACACTCAGATAAGGTTTCTGGTTTTAGAAACAGTCATTGCATGATTTCTTTGTATCAAACACAATGCTTCATCTGGACCCTATTATGTGTGGGGAGGGGCTTATATAGATAATATAAATACATAAATAGGGCAAAGGCATAATTTCACTGAGATGGGGAAGCATCTGACAATTCTGCAGGACAGGAATACAAACTATCCTAAAACAAAGCGACTTGAAAAAGTGAGTTTTCTTGGATTTTAGTTTTGTTAGATTTGAAAACTTCAATATATGCTGTTCATTAGCCCTCATGGTACTTGTGGTTCTTGAGCTCCCTTGGTCAAATGCTCAGATTTGTTCCATAACCTTTACCTGAAAGCTCTAGGTGTGAATCAGGATATGCTGAGTCCATTCATAAAGCCTTGACATGTCACACTTTGATGAGATTCTCTTACCTCCTGTATTCATCCATTCACAAGGGAGTTGTCACCGTTGACTAGTGTCTTCCTGTGAAGACTACCAGTAAAGACACATTAGTTGGGTGCTCCAGGTGATTTTTCCAATTTATTATTTAAACAATATTCTGCATAACTTTTAGAGTTCCAAGAAGCCTATTCCTAATTTTAGGGTCTCTGTGTAGGACTAAGTCCACCCAAGCCCATCACAGAGAGCAACTTCATTTCCTCTTGTGTGTATGTGTGTGTGTGTGTGTGTGTGTATGTGTGTGTGTGTGCACATTCTGTGTATTCATGTATGGGTACTCATCTGCATGTACACATGTGTTCGTGTGTGTATATGTAAGTGCATTTGTGTGTTCCTGTGTGTGCATGTTCACATGTGTATGTTTATATTCATGTGCATGAGTGTATTCATGTGTGTGTGCATATTCATATGGGTATGCATGTGTTGTCTATGTGTGTGTTTATGGAGAGATTTGTGTGTGTGTGTGTGTGTGTGTGTGTGTGTGTGTGTGTGTGTGTGTAATACAGAGCAGAAATCAACCTTGGGTGTTGTCAATCTCAGATCTTCACAACAGGTAGTAAAGTCCTTTACTGACTGATCCTCTCTCACTAGGCTATCACTTGTCTTTTACTTTGATTCTCATAATTTTTCTCTTATCTAAAATTTCAAATCATGTCCTCACTCCTCCTTGAGTTTGGATTCATATTTAGTCACCACACAATATGTACTCTTTGATTACACAGGTGATTTCTCACATGCATGGTGCACCAGTTAGCACAATGAATGTCTTTTCTTTTCTTTTCTTTTCTTTTCTTTTCTTTTCTTTTCTTTTCTTTTCTTTTCTTTTCTTTTCTTTTTCTTTTCTTTCTCATCTTTGTTTTATTATTTATTCTC
The DNA here is from genome assembly GCA_902168325.1 of Peromyscus nudipes. NCBI lineage: Eukaryota > Metazoa > Chordata > Mammalia > Rodentia > Cricetidae > Peromyscus > Peromyscus nudipes. Next base: position 37,566 of record CABHPH010158912.1, on the reverse strand, counting down.
TCATACAATACATCTCCACTGCAGCCTTCCATTTCTCCTCTCCTTTCAGCACTCTGCTTCCCTCTCTTCTATCCATTGCTTCTCCATTTCCCTTCAGAAAAAAAGCAGGCCTTCCAGTGATATCAACCAAACTTGGCATAACAAGATGCAATAAGACTAGGCATAGATATACCCTCTTATCAAGGCTGAACGAGGTAACCCAGTAGAAGGTAAAAGTTTCCATGAGCAGGCAAAAGAGTTCAGGATGCCCCACTCCCCTTGTTAGGAGTCCTATAAAAACTCCAAGCTGAGGACCCACAACATGTATATAGAGGGCCTAGTGAAGACCCTTGTAGGCTCTGTAACCACTGCTTTGTTCTCTGTGAGCCCCTATGAGCCCTGCTTAGTTGATTCTGTGGGATGTGTTCTTCTGGTATCCTTGACGCCTCTGGATTCTGCAATTTTCTTCCCCCCTTCTGCAGAATTCCCTGAGTTCTGCCTAATATTTGGCTGTAGGTCTCTGGATCTGCTCCCACGAGCTGCTGGAGGAAGTATCTCTGAAGACCATTGGGCTAGGCACCAAACCTATGAGTATAGCAGAATATAAGTAGGAATTATTTATTTATTTACTTACTTACTTATTTACTTACTCTTTTTTTCTGTTTTGTTTGATTCCACCCTGGGAGTCTCTAAGCCATCCAGCTTCTGGATCCTGGCCATCTAGCCAATATTGGGCATGGACCTCAGTATGGACCTCAGGTTGGAACTGTTATTGGCTGGCTACTACCAGAAGTGCTGAGCCACCATTGCTCTAGTGCATCTTATAGTCAGGGCAGGTTGTGAGTCATACATTTTGAGGCAGGGATAGTCTCCCAGACCTAGCATTGGGATCCTAGCCTGGTTACAGAAGATGGCTTGTTCAGGCTCCATATTCTCCCTTACTAGGTGTCCTCACAAGGGTCAACCTCATAGGTTCCGGGAAGATTCCACTGCACTAGGTTTTCATATCACCCCCTAACCTATTTCAGTCATCTTTCCCAGTACTCTCCATCAGTTCCTCCATTCCACACCTGATCCCTCCTGTTCCCATCCCCACTCTCCTCCCCTATCCACCTATATTTCTTTCTCATGGAGCTTCAATGTTACTGGCACTTGACCTATTGAAGAGGAAGAGAGATCATCAACATAGCAACCCAAAATATGGTGGTGAGAATTTTTCATAAAGTTGTAAGAACTATGGAAATTATTAAACCTTATAGCATAGCATAGAGTGTCCAGATGAAGTTTTAGGTTTAACATTGGTGGGAGGACTGTCTGAGGCAGTCATGTTTTAATTGGAGTCTGAATGACCTGCAAGAGCTAGCAATTCAAAGATCTCAGCCCATAAAGAACAGTCAGCAACTGCCCTAGGACAGGAGTAAGCCTGCAAGCTCGAATCACAAATAAGAGAGGGTGATGTGGGTAAGAAGCACCAGTGACATGACAAGGGATACCCAGCCTTGTTATCAAATGCAGGCCCTAGACAAGAGGGACGTGGTTCTCTTTGAAACTGAAAATCGTGAAAGTAGAAAGGGCATGAGGAACACAGAACCTAAAAGGTGGCAGGTCCCATTAGCAGATGTCTTCCTGAGAGGATTGGTAATATCGTACTTGTTGGCACAAACTATGCCTCAGGAAGAGGGAGAAAGAAAAATAATCAAACAACTACACTTGCCATGTGAGCACGAAGATTCCTTTCCACGTCAGTGCTTTGACCTCAAACAAGAGTTTTTCTCACCCTGCCTTAGGATGACAAGGGACTCTTCAGAGACATAGGCACATTTGAGTGCAGGAAAGAATTTGCTCTCATGTTACACTTCTGTAAATTCAGTCAGGGACCATCAGCCCAAGACAAATATTAGATTAATAGATTCAGCAGAGGTACCAAAATCAACTCTTGCAGAGTGGCATTCAGAACCATTTTAAAAAGATAAGCAAACGATAGAATTTCTGTGGCCCACAATGAAGCACAGATGTTGTTCTAATAATTTGGAAAGAGAGTGAGTTTATAACTCAAAGGAACCATATGATCTATTTTATGTTTTAAATACATCTTCTGTATTTTATGTGCTTAATTTATAAGGGGTGAGAGTGTAACAAGTACACTAAGGCAAATGATGACTAATGGGCAAAATTATCCCTTGTCTTGTTTTTGAAATAAATTATGAAGTCAGGCATAGTAGTGTATGCCTTCAATCTGAGAACTTAGCAAGCACAGGCAAGCAGATCTTTGTGAATTCGACATTGGCCTGGTCTACACAGTAAGTTCCAGGACAGTGACACTCTTTCTCAAAAGCTCCTTCAGCTAAAAAAAGAAAATAAAATTTGATTAGAATATAGTCACAGTCTTTTTTTTTCATAATGTATACAGCCTTCTGCACAGTTGTGAGAAAGTCTAGTCACTCCAACAGAGAATCTGAATCCTACAGAGCCTAAGATATTTATTTGACCCTTCTTGCAAAATGTTTTGCGGAACACTGTCGGCAGTCCCAGCCACCTGCTGAATCTCAGTCTCATGAGTTTTCTCATTTTGGAATCTAAGCCAAAGATTCAGGCATTATTTGAGTTCTACCATTTTCCCAGAAACAGTGACCAGTAGTAATCTCTGTAGTAATTCACAAGCCTTCTCAGGCCTTTTGTCCATGGTGCAGGCATTGCATTGCCTGATATGCTATTGCCACACCAACTCCAGTGTCATCCTTGTGACATGAACAATTATGTCTATAATAGCGGATGGGAGATACGTGTCCTACGGGACTAAGCTCCCTGGAGGTCCCTGATAGAGTGCCCGTGTTATGCTTCCTTCTCAAAAAAGATGTACTTCACAGATCATGAGCTCCCTGGGCTATGGGTTCTGTATAACTGCTTTTCTGATAATGTTCTAATTAATCTATAAAGCACAGCCAAAATTAATGAATGCTTGGATTGTGTACTATGGAGGAAAGGGGAAGCTGGACATGGATCTTAATCAGATATAACAAAATGAGCTATTTCTTTAAGACCCCAAGCCGCTAGATAAAGAAAGTATAATAGTTCAGGCACTTCTAGGGAATGAACACTCACCCACTAGGAATCCTTTAGGAATCCCAGCTAAAGTGATTTATGACAGAAGACGTTATCTCATAGGAGGCAGATGGTGGGCCCCTCTTTTGAGGAAGTTCCGCATGGGAAACTTAAGGACTACAGCAGAACCCCTTCCCCTTACAGGTGTAAAAGTACAAGAGTCCATATTCCAACAGGTAAAAAGGTTTTATATTAAAGAGATAAATGATAAAAGAACTAAAATAAAAACTTAGAGAGAGTCTACAGCATCCAAATTGACTAAATGGGTCATGAGAACCAAAAAAGTAAAAATACATAATAAACTAGATAAGATAAAGGACGCAGCTACAACCACAAAGAAGTCTACACAAGTCTAGGAACTGTACTAAGTTTAAAAAACACAGACTACTCTTTGGGTCATAAAGTTCTTATGGGTAAAGGGATATGTCTAGCGCCGATTAATAATTGTGCTTGCTTTTTTTTTTAAAGATGATGTGATTAAATTATTGCCAAGCTCTTGTTATTCCTTGTATGACTTGATAGTTTTCTTTTCTGTATATAAACTACTGATTTACAGAAGTAAAATTGCAACAGATTCACACCACTTCTGAGTGTGTTGTCTGTCTGTCATTCGCCGAATCCTTGCCTTCCTGACTACCCAAGCCCTGTTCTCCTACAGTCGTGATACCCCCATGGGCCAGTCCGTGACATGCTATTACCTGTTGCAGGCTTGTTGGCCAAACCCAACAATAAGTGAATCCAAGAGACACAATATTCCATGCAGGGATGAACAGGGCAAATCAGTCATTAACAGTAATGTATGGTAATACTCTCTCAGCAGGAAAGGGTGGGAGGAGAGCAATTCATTTATCTGCTATCAACACACAGACTCAGCATGAAGTCTGTGTTGCATTGCCTTGCTTTGTGATGCTGGAGTTGGACATTGTAAACATGTAGGTAATCTATTGCTTCAGTTATACGATTGTGCATTAGAGGGCACTGGAAAGACTGCAAAATCACTGCCAAAGCAAAGAGTTTCCTTCCCTGAAAGGTTTGCACATTTAGCAAACAAAATAAAAGATCCCCTCCTAAGTATAGGTGTCAGATAAACAGGAGATGGAATTGTGCTAAGAATGTATTCACTGTTTATCTGAAACTCAAAGTTAACTGAAGTCTGACTTCTGGCTCCTGTATCCTGGTTCCATTGGGCTGGCTTGCAGGGTAGTGTTTACAACATCATGGACAGGCTTGGTAATCATCATGTCAGAGGACCACATTTCAGCTCTAGCTTATCCTCCAGCAAGGTTTTCTAATGGCTAGATTCAAACCAGGCCCTCTGAAGGTTTATGACATGATCAGATTATATATCATGTCTGATAAATATCGTCAGTACATTATTCTAGAAGAATAATTTGTCCATTTTAGAGGTAGGAGATTTATATAATATTGAATATTTAGAGAAAAATTACTATTCTGGGTTGGACAGTGTCAACATCAAAATTCACATGTGGAACTCTAAGCCCTGGCCTGGCATTCAAAAGGATGACCTCCTTTGAGGGTAGGACCTTTATGGATGTTGTCGGAGCCCATGCATAGGTTCTGGACGTGGATGAACACTGGGGAAAGCTGATGTGTAGAGACAAAGGGACAGGACAGCTCTCGATAAGCCACTGAAGAAGATCTGGGGCCATGGTTCCTTGTGTCTTCCGGAAAACTCAAGCACTCGCTACCTCAATTTGAGACTGTCAGTCTTCCCAACTGTAGCACGATGTCTTCCTCTTGGTTATGCCACTGTTCAAGCTGTCAGACTGTTTCTGTGGCCGCAGAAGACTTCTCTGACTGCTCTGAAGGATTCTGCGTGTAGAGAAAACACTGTAGATGTCCTCTTTATGTTTTAGGATAATAGAGAGAGGTGCTAACTTTCTGGCTCTTCTGTCCTTTTGGGACCAGAGCATCAACGAGTGTTGAACTTGGAGAGGTTGGAAATGAAGCCGAGCTGTTTCCTGTAATCTGAGACAAGGGGATAAACATTGTTAGCAATGTCAGTGACATTTCTCTTCTCTGCACCTTTGCTGTGGCAAGTGAGTTTAACTAAGCCAGCTTCAGCTTCACACAGCGGTTGGTTAAAGGGCAGAATTTGGACTTTTCCTAGCATTCCTGGACTAGCAATTCCAGTTTAGCCAACTCTTTACATAATTATTATTTACATTAACCAGCAAACCACAAGAAAAAGAAGAGAAAAAAATCTCAGTAGACAGATCTCCTGCTTAGCAATTCCTAGCCCAGGTCTTAGGACTACAGGAAGCACTAGCAATGTTTAGGAGGTCACAAGCACATCTCTTTGATTCACAGCTGGTTTGGAATCAATTACCCGAAACTGAAATGCCTCTCAAAACTCAATAATGTGATAATTGCTCTTAATTGTTTTACTATGACTTTTTCTTACCTGCTTTTTACTTGCATCTTAATATGAAGGAGCCTCAAATCCAGGAAGAACTTTCTGTTTACCATGACAGATGCTTGAAGACAAGAGATACACATACAGCTTCATGTTGTGGATGTCTTGCCACGCTGGATGAACAGACGAAATCATTTAAAAGCCAAACAAATGCAGGGCTGGGAAACTGCATGGTGAGTAGAGTACATGTTGCACAGGAATGAGGAACTGAGTTCCGATTCTTAGCACCCACCTTAAGAGTGAAATGTGACTGCTGCCATGTACCCAGGGTTAGGAGGTGGACACAGGTGATTCCTCGGGGTATACTGGCCAATTTAAAGGTCATCCTCAGTGACAGATCCTATTGCAAAAGAGAGTGGAGAGTAGTGAAAGACAATTCTTAACATTGACCTCTGGCATGCACACTCACACATATACACATGCATGGCAAATATCACACAGACATTTGACATGCATGTACACACACACACACACACACACACACACACAACTTAAAGGGCTTTTGCTTATATTAAATTACTTTTGCCAACCTAAGATTTGTCTTCCGGAAAGTCAACCACTATCAAAATTCTCACAAAACACTTGGCTATTTTTTTCCTGCCAGAATTCATGTTGGAATTCTGTTCTCTGTGGGCCTATTTAATTTGTCTTTATTTTAGATTACCCATCCTAATACAAAAAGAACCTTAATTTTTTTTTAATCACTGAATTTGAATGCTCTTAGTTTTATTGGAAGCATCATAAAGTATCCTCTGACTTCTGGCTCAGTAAATGTTCAAAAAACAATGGAACCCACTATTTTTACTTATTGGATTTGGGAAAGTAACTTGTTAGAACAGGGACATTCAGTGCTACTTGGGGGATAAAGTTGTAAAAAAAAAGTGAAAGAGGAGAAAGAAAATAAAGAATTGGAGATAATCTGGCAATGTTTACCAAAGCTATATGTACATGAATGTATAATGTTTAAATTATTCACATATATGTGTGTGTGCATATGGTTGTATACATGTGAGTAGCAGGTGCTTGTAGAGGCTAGAGAGGGGTACCAGATACCCTGAAACTGGAGTTGCTGACCACTGTGAGCCACCTCATGTGGGTGCTGGGATCTGGATTCAAGTCCTTTTAAACAGTGGTACATGCTTTTAAATGCTGAGCCATCTCTCTAGCCCCAGTATGCATAGCTTTTAACCCTAGAACTAGACTTCTAAAATTTATTCTAGAGTTGTACTTATGTAAGATACTTATTGCAGCATTATTTATGAAGGTAAACATTTGGAAACATCTTAAGACATCAGTGAGAACGCATTAAAAGTTTTAGAAGCTGCTTTTTGTACACAACTATTTTTATAAAAAAGGGAAATCGATGGGAGTAGCTTTAGCTCATATTTGCAAAAAGATGTTGGAAACTGCGTGATGCAAGCCAAAGCATTTAAACAGGGAACAAATGAGAATAAGAATGTCTGCCTTATGCTCCTGTGTGGTTTAGTGGTTGAAAACTCCAAAAATTAAATTTCAGGGCCCTGGGGCTGTAGCCCAGTTAATAAATTGCTTGATCAGCATTCATGGAGTTCAAGATTCTATCCTCAGTAATGGACAATGCCAAGCATGATAGTGCACACATGAAGTCTCAGTACTTTCATGATAGAGTTAGTAGGATTATAAGTTTAAGGTTACCCTCAGCTACATGGGAAGACTAAGGCCAGCCTGCACTACATAAGTTATTGTCTAAGATCTCAGTCTTTGGGGATGACTTTGCAGAATAGCTCTTGCCTATCATGTATGAGATACTAGGTTTGATTCTTAGTGCTACAAAAGTTAAGACTTTAGAGCTACTACTAAAGCTCTTTGCCACTGTAACAATATCAACCATAATATTATATGTCATTAGATCAGTGCCTCTAGAAGTCTTTAGAATAACATGTTTGCTACTACATAGTCGGCTAAAACACACTGAGGAAATTCTTGTGTTACAATTTGAGCAGTGAGACTGAGCAAGGTATTTGTTTTATCTTTGCATGGTGAAGGCACACATTGTGGAATGTTCAGGGATGACTTTACCGTTGTTCTCGATTGCAATGAACATAGCTATCTTAATCTATTTTGCTTGTTTGGTTAACCACCCCCCGTACACACACACACACACACACACACACACACACACACACACACTGTGTTCAATGTTTGTACTACCAAACTGTGCTGGGCAAATTCTAGTGTACTAAACTGCATGAATGATGAGAGATTCCCACTGTCCCAGAGAATCTAAACATGGTTCTATTTCATGCCTCAGGGCCTCTTGGCTACTCCTCACTCCCCAGCAATTAGCTTCTCAACATGCTTCCTTTACAGGCTGGCTAGCTGCAGGTACTGGCTGCTCATAAGACACACCTGCTGGGGATCATCTATCATTAGCTTCATTGAAGAATATTCTCCATACACAATGCAGGTTATTAGTTAAGACAGAAATAATAGATTTTTTTTCCTGAAAAAAAAAGTAGTGATTTCTCAGTATTAAGAGAAACATCAAAACACATTGAAGATGTAATATCATATCCTCTCAGGAGTTTCTAGAGACAATCTTGGAATGATGCACATCTGTCTCCTTCTTCACCACAATAATGGAGACATAAGATTGTGCAGACATCCACCACTGGCTCCATACAAACGAATCATGCTGTTTACTCTTTCTTAGCCCTTGAGCATTTTGTTTCCTCTAACAAAAGCACCTTTCTGTCTCCATCTTCTTTCTGAACTCTGCTTATTCTTTGCAATAGAGCCTTCTGGATGAAGCCCTGTGAGACTGGTCTTCTGTGTTTCCCATGCAATCAGTGTTTCCATCATTTTGTGTTAAGGTTGTTTAAATACATTTCTGCTACCACAACTGTAACTGAACTCGAGTTCCTGTCTGGTAACAGCAAAGCCAAAATGAGCACATCAAAGAAAAAAAAAAGTGGAGAAAGATGTATATTACCCTTAGAAAATAAGGAGCATGTGGGAGTTAGTTGCAAAGCCATGTCAGCCACAAACAAAGGAAACAGGGATTTTCTTGGGGGAACCTAGGCATATTCATTTAGGAAAACATATTTGGCATGCTCAGTTAAGGAATACCTTGCTGAAAACCTCCAATTTAAGGTCATAATTTAACAAGGAAGAATGACAGTCGTATTTGAGGGCATGCTTATCTCAAGGTCACAGAACATGTTTGAAAGGTTAATGTGGCATACAGGGATGCCTTTGGGCCTGTGCAGCAAGCATTATAAAGTTTCAGCTGAAAAGATTTTGAAAATGCTCTAATATAGGGGATTTCCCCTAAATGTACCCACCACATTTACTTAGCTAACATAATAATGCCAATTTTGCAATTATTTGTTTATATGCTAAAGAAACACGTTTTCTTAAACAAGTATATGTATTCTGATAAATGATCTGTGGTTTTCAGATTTAGACATTCAATGTTTTGAGAACAATAACATACTGTAAAAGTAAACTCAGATTAAATATTTCATGATTCAATTTTACTAAATTTACTTGTATGGGAGTTGGCTATTTTATAAAATATGGGAATTGTAGCTATTGTTATACCAATGTACATTTATGTAATATAGTATATACCATTCTGTGAATGCGTATACATATATGTATGTCAAATAGCCTAGGGACTTGATAGTGTTATAATTTATAAACGGCAGGCAGCAGCCTTGGTGGGTTGGAGTCAAGCGGCCCTTGAAAGTCATGCCACATGACAGAACTCATGTGGAGAATTTATTGGGGGAAGGGAAGGAAGAAATGCACAGTGTGGCTCACGTGGAGGATTTTATTAGGGGGAAAGGGAGAAAGTGGGGAGAGAACGGAGGTCTCTGGAGATAAGAAGCCACAGGAAGAGAAGAGGAGGCAGAGGAAGAGAGAAGCAGGAGAGGGCTGAGGAAAGAAAAAGAAAGAGGAAGAGGAAGAGAGACAGGGATGGGGGAGTGAAGACGCTGCCCCTGGGGATGAGAAGCCGTGGGAAGAGACAGAGAGAGAGAAAGCAGGTGGGATACTATGAGAGAGAAGAAGAGAGGGAAAGTGGGCAGGGGCCTAGAATAGAAGAAGAGAAGGGGGGTGCTTTTAGAGGGGGGCTCAGTGCATTTGTTCAGAGACTATACAGCAAAGAGCACATGATCTTGTCAGGACCCTGATTAGGCCAAAGTACTGCCTGCTTGTACTGGAGCACATGTGTGCAGGGATGACAGATGACACACCCGGTCAGGTCACTGAGGGGCGGGTTAGGCATGCTTGAATGCCAACAGATAGTGTATACACATACAACAAAGGTATGTTTCGCGACCTTCTTCATATGTTCTCACCCTCTCTCAAAGAGAAAAAAAAAGACACTAGTGGTTAAAGTCTGGACTGGGAGTTTCTAGGTTCTGGTCTCTTATTCAAGAAAGAAATAAAATCCCAAACAGATTTGGAATAGCAGCCAGGCAACTTTATTCAAACTGAACCAATAGTACAGATTAGAAAAATATACACTCTCAAGATTGAAAACAGAGCAGACGAGAGAAAATATTCAAGGGTATGGGTTGGGAGTTCAAATGAAAGAGGAGTTTGGTTACTAAGCATATAGGATGATTTTTTTATTATTATTATTATTATAACTTACAGACTTGGATTAAGTAGTCCTTGGCTCATTGTTCACATCTTTTCCCATAATGCATCAGATTTTAATCATAGGCATGCCCAATTATGAATAGGCATAAAATGATAAATTGGGGATTCTCCCCCTAAAAGTTCACTTACTGAGCATGTACCAAAACCAGTATAGGGCAGATTGGCTCATTGTCCATAGCTCCCAGATTGTGTTTGAGGGTGCGTTTGAACAGAAACAGGGCTGGACAAGGCTCAGCTAAGAGGAATAATTTATTCCCATTGTTTAAAGTGGGCATGAAGCTTGACATATGTATTGGACCTGGGTAGTCCATTAATAGGTTTGAAGGTGCTTTGTTCAGAGAAGGCTGTGTGTATAGCCCAAGCCTGCTGTAAGATGTTCTGTATGTTAAATGTGTTGCTCTGATTGGTTAATAAATAAAACACTGATTGGCCAGTAGCCAGGCAGGAAGTTTAGGCAGGACAAAGAGAGAAGAGAATTCTGGGAAGTGGAAGGCTGAGGCAGAGAGATGCTGGCAGCTGCCACCATGAGTACCAACATGTAAGCTACCAGTAAGCCATGAGCAGCATGGCAACTTATAGACTAATAGATATGGGTTAATTTAAGATAGAAGAACTAGATAACAAGAAGCCTGCTGCAGCCATACAGTTTGTAAGAAATATAAGTTTCTGTGTGTTTACTTGGTTGGGTCTGAGTGGCTGTGAGACTGGTGGGTGAGAGAGAATTGTCCTGAATGTGGGCCAGGCAGGACTAGAGAAAACTCCAGCTATACAAGCCAAGGTTGCTATGATATCACTTGTCTGCCTCAGAAATACTATGATCCAAAACATTGCAGAATATTGGACTATAGTGATGTAAAGATGGAGGCCAATGGACTACAAAAAGTGTCAGCACACAACAGTGGATTTCTAGAGCTGGAGAGATGGCTCAGCAGTTATGAGCTTGCTGTTCTTCCAGAGGACCTGGGTTTGGTTTCTTATACCCACATTAGACAGTTCACAACCGGAGCTCCAGTTCCTGAGAATCAGATACACTTTTCTGTAGATGAAAGTTTTCCTGTGTCCCACCTGGCCATGGTCAGAACAAATCTCTCTTACCCGCCAGTCCTACAGCCACTCAGACCCAAATAAGCACACACAGGCTAATATTATTTTTAAACTATGGCCATGGCAGGCTTCTTGCTATCTAGTTCTTATATCTTAAATTAACCCATTTTTATAAATCTGTAATTTGCCACGTGGCCGTGGCTTACTAGTCTGCTGGCGTGTTGTTCCTATGGTGGCAGCTGGTGTCTACTTTGCCTCTCCTTTCTCTTCCTGTCTAGCTGTTTGGATTTTCTGTCTGCCTCTAAGCTGTTTTGCTATAGGCCAAACAGCTTTATTTATCAACCAATCAAAGCAACATATTTTCACAGCATACAGAAAGACATTCCCCCATCACTTCCCTTTTTCTGTCTAAACAAAAAAGTGCTGTGGATATTGCTCTGTATGCTGTGAATGTGTTGCTCTGATTGGCTGATAAATAAAATGCTGATTGGCCAGTAGCCAGGCAGGAAGTATAGGTAGGATTAGCAGACAAGGAGAAGGCTGGAAGGCTGAGTCAGCAGCTGCCATCCAGGGAGCAGCATGTAATGGCATACAGGCACAGAACGCATGGCAACACGTAGATTAACAGAAATGGGCTGAATTTACATATAAGAGCTAGTCAGTGATAGGCCTGAGCTAATGGCCAAGCAGTTTTAATTAATCTAAGCTTCTGAGTGATTATTTTATAAGTGACTGTGGGGTCCGTGGGGCTGGGCAGGATCACAGAAAACTTCAACACTCTTGGTCCACACAGGCATCAGCATATATGTACATACACAAACATATAGACATATATACAAATAAAAATAAATCTTAAAAAATGGATTTTTTTAGATTCAAGAAATCCCCAAAACTGAACAGATTCCCTGAAGCATCTATCCTGGAGCATGTATAAGCAATAGGGACTGAGATACTCTCAGACAGTAGAGACAAGACAAGCCTGCCTGGAAGAGGCTCAGATCTGCATAGGGCGTGATCTGACCTGTTGAGCTGTCTGTAAGTCGTGCAGTATGTTCCAACTTTCCATCTTTCGGGAACTGTCACCATTCTGGGAGAGTATATTGGTGATTCAGCTCTCTTAGAATCATTTCTGCTTCCACAAGTGACACCTCGTCCATATTCCTGTAAGGAACCACAACAAATTTTTTGGTTCACCAAAAATAAATAAATAAATAAATAAAATAAAATAAATAAAAAATAAGAAAAAATTACTTCTGCCTGTTCCAGCTGTCTTGTGACGAGTGTCTTCAGTCTGATTTTGACTTAGTCCCCAGGCTCATTTACTCAGTCTAATTGGACGCACCAGAGATTGTCATTGATTTGTTTGGCTTGAAAAACAACTTGTGAAATAGAATTTATTTGCTAAAATTTCTTATGTTTTGTGTTCTCCTCAAAAGGCAGAGAAGCAAGATAGCCTGAGGCAAACATCTGGAATTTATGTATTCCCTTGTCATACTGTCTTCTAACACTACCTCAGCCTTCACACTCCCTCAGAAATATGAGTAATCCTTTAGTTCTTAACAAGGGTCAAGCTAGATATTAAGTTTGCTTCTACTTTAAGATATGTCCATGCTATCTGCTTGAACTGGAAATGTGTGAAAGGTATAACATGACAAGGCACCTTTAGGCTAGGATTGTTAGTGGAGCTTATCACTGTGCATTTAATCTGTGGGAAGAAATCCCAGGATTTACAAGTACAGGCATTCTGAGTTAGAGTATTAGCAGTATGATTGTTGGACTGATGTGCAGCGGGAGTGGGGAAGGGTAGATACACAGACCCCCTGAGGTGTACATGATCCACTAAAGAAATTCTCATATCCTTTCTCAGGGGTTCAAGGCTACAGAGTTGGCAACCTGAATGATGTCTTCGATTTGAAAACAAAGCTGAGGTCAGAATAATCATTCAACAAAGCACAGTTGGTGGATGGCAAAGTGGAATACTTTTCACTTCTATATGAGAAAAAGCCATAATTCATGTTTCAGGTGTTTTGTTTGCTTTTTTCTTATATTCTTAAGGAAAGAAAAACAGCAATAAGTATTCTTACCAAGGAGTCAGGATATTTGATTCCAAGACCGTGGAGACAATTTGTACTACCAAAATTCAGGCTGAATAATCGTCAAAGAAAATATATATCATTAGCAAAACTTGGTTGGCTATTGAAGAGAAGGCGTATTCAAGAATTGGGTTTTGTACTCAGGCCAGAAGGCTTTAACAATAGCAATGCCTTATCAAGCAAACTTATAAAGCATTTTAAAAGCTCCTCCAAGTGACTTTAACAACACCCAGGCTGATTCATGCAACACATTTTAATATCAAACCACAGATGTAAAAGAAAACTCTTAAGCAAACATCTAACAAGATGGTACTTACAAACAAGTCAGCATGCAAAATTGGGTAATAAAAACATTCCTTTGGCAAGAAATAGCCTTGTTATGCAGAATGCAGGAGTCAGGAAACCTGCAGGGTTCTAAAAAACGAGGATGTCATTGTCTCCTTGACTGCATGTGCTGAGTGTATAATGCAGAGCTGTGATGTTCCTCTAGAAGTGTATTAACTGGATATGTTTGTAAATTGGCATGCAGTGATTACAAATTCAACTTATCCAGCTCAGCTTTGCTTTAGCAATTTGGGGTTAATATGCTAAATAATAATCACTATATAAATCACTTTGAAATTTCATATACATACATTTCTGGATATTTTAGGGAAAAAAAAGACTTGAATTCATTTGGAATATTTGGGTTTTAGAATCTGGGCTCTGGAGGTGTGATTCCCTCTCATTTGAGAGCCTATTTTGTTTTGTTTTCTTTGAGCCAGGATCTTGTTCAAGCCTGAACTGCCTTTAAAAGAGGTCCTTTTGCTCCTGCCTTAGCGTTCCACTTGCTGACTGCAGACATTCTTCTCTGTGCTCAGCTTCCTTTCTCCTGATTTAGTCCATAGTTTGTGTTTCCTTATTACAACACCCACAAGAACCTGATATATGCTGTCATAAAATAGTTTCTTTTTTAAAAGGTATTATGTATTAATGTGTGCATACAGGCATGAATGAGTACATGCTCAATTTTGAACATGAGGGATCAGAAAGCAACTTTGTGAAATGGGTTCTTTTCCTTATCACGGGTTTTGGGGATGGACTTCAGGTCCTTGGGCTTGCTTATATTGCAAGCACTCTTAGCCTCTGAGCCATTTCATCTGCTCCCATAAAATATTTTCTAAGCTGGATATTTATACAGACTGATTGTAGATGCACTAGTTCCTCTTCTGTAGGGAAAGTTTTCCTGTGTCCCTCCCGGTCCCACAGCAGCTTGGTCCCAAGTAAACACACAGAGGCCTATATTACCTATAAACTGTATGGCCTATGGGTCAGGCTTCTTGCTAGCTAGCTGTTTACAGCTTAACTCAACCATTTCTACAAATCTATATGTTACCACATGACCGTGCCATTACTGGTCTGCTGGCATCTTGTTGCTCCTTGGGTGGCAGGCTGGCATCTCCTCCACCTCTGCCTTCTTCTTCCTGTCTCTGTCTTGGATTTCCCACTTGTCTATAACCTGACTCACCACAGGCAAGGGCAGCTTCTTTTTTTAACCAATCGTAGCAACATATATTCACAGCATACAGAAAGACCATCCTGCAGCACTTCCCCTTTCTGTCTAATCAAAAAGGAAGATTTTAACTTTAATATAGTAAAACTACTATGTTAAATAGTTATCAAGCAAGATTTACAGTTACAATATGTAGTCCATTTGTATTTGGCAAAATTAAAGAAAATATTCTATCATCTATCCTATTTTTGTGAGTTTAAAGCTTTATATCTAATTTATCTTTTATCATAGCTAAGGAAAATTATAACTACCTAGTTTTCAACTCCATCAAAGACTCCAGAAAGATACAATATTACCTAAGGAAACAGGAAATACATTGTAGGTAACTTCCAAAATTCTGGAAATGACAAAGACATCTGGCTGCCTAGACAGTCATCCAAAGTTCTTCTGTAACATTGGGGCATCTATCTTCAGCCTATAGGCCTAGAATCTCTGGCATAGCTTTCAGTGAAGCAGGAAATTTTAAGGACTGTTTCGCCCATTCTGGCAAAGTTCATCACTCACTTCTCCCTGTGTCCTGTAGAATGTCTGGTAGTTTCTTCTGTGAAGCAGGAAACTGAAGGGCCATCTGGCCTCACAAAGTTCAGCTTCCTATGGGTCCTGCATGTCCAGTTTATACAGCATCCTGTCAAGCAGTCAAAGCAAGGGCACTTTTTTGTTCAGTAGCTAAATTTTACCACAAAGAAAGCAAACTCCATTAATGGGTTTCTTCGATGTCCATCATCCTCTTTGAAGTAATTGGTGCTACCAGGAGCAGATGTGTCTCATTGCTCAGAAAAGTCTTAAGTTCTTAAGACATTTTAAATGACATATTCTGTAGGTCTTTAAAGTCTTTGAAGATTACCTACCTAATTAAAATATACTTTTGTATACCTAAAAAACTTAACTAGCATGACTATAAGTTTGATTATCATAGATGACTATTAATCTGTATTTCTTAATTATATTTTACAATTTTCTATATCCTACATTTCTATATCATATCCCCTTTTCTTCTTTTAGAAAGAGATGGACTGATCAATAACAATTTCTAACCAACCTCCTAAACAAAGACAAACATCCATAATCACTATTTTTTTTTGTGGGTGGGTGGTGGGAGATGGGGAATGTGGGCAGAGTCCTCTAGGCTACTTCCTGCTAATTGGGGGCACTGTTAATCTTATGGGGATCCTGAGAAAATTAAGAATTATGGTTAAATCTTGACTGTGAGGCTATGTTGACCTTTCAGGAGGTCTTGGTTGATCAAAGTATATTAACCTGAAAGAAATCCACAGTTTCTCAACTTCTGTGGAAAGAAAAGCAGAACCTCTTTTCCAAAGCAACATATCCTTAGACATAAATTTTGAGTCAAGATACCTTTAAAATAAACATGTTGGTTTAACTTAGCAGCCTTTACAATCAAATGTCTTTCTGCAGTTAAAATCCCAAGTACAATATAATCCAGACTCTCTGGGTAATTTCCATCTTTACACGGCTTATTTTTTATATTACTTTATTCTCCATTTTAAGGACTTTATTTTATTATTTTAAAACTATGTATTTCTTTTTTATAATTGTCTATACCGTCTGACCATTATTTTAAACTGCAGCATGGCTAGGACCAAAGCGGCAGCCCTAGCTGCTGGCTCGGTCCCCCCACTCCCCTCCCCCAATCGGCTTTTCAACATGGCGAAGTTACATTTACTACCAACTCTGGGAAGCAGTATTAAGTAGTGTGGAGCGGTATTCTAAAGCCCTGGGCTGTGCTCTCAAGCCTGCAGTCACATGCAGTGCCTGGGAGAAGCCTCTCCGTTCTGCAGCCTGTAGGAGAAACTGCGGGAGCCCCCATAATGCTTAGCTCATAGCAGCTGGCAGCCAGCTCCATCTTACAGGTGGCTGTCTGTGGAGAGAGACATGTCTGTGTGCTGCTGCTAGCATAAAACTTCAAGACCAGGAAGCCCAGTGCGGCTCTGTTTCTGAGCACTAAGAATCCCTTTTAAGCTTTATCAGGTCTATGTGGATCAATGCTCCACAGTGGGTGTCACTCTTCTAATGTTTTCCATGGTGTATTGAAACAATCATTTTCACACTTGGGATTACAGCTAACTCACTTTTGAAACTGTCCCCAAAACATACTTGGTAAATATAAATATGTCATATAATATATGTGATCTGAAAAAATGTGTAGCAATTTTTTTTTTATGATTCCCAGACACTGAAATATTTTCATTTTGAAAGGTGTATAGTCAACTCATGGGTGATAATTATGCTTTGCATTTTTAAAGTAATCTGTATATTTTGAACAAAATTCACAGTGATTCCAGAGATTAGCAGTTTGCTTTGAAGTTGATTCTTTTAAGCATGGGAGGCAGTAACTGCATGCTGACAGTAAAATAACCATCCAACCTCTCTTAATTGCTAGCATCACACCTAGTGGTCTTCAATAAAATGTTCATTAAAGAAATGTGGTATTCAACTGGGATCTTTTGAAATCATAATAATGGAACATCTGAACTATCATACTGATAATTTTTCTGCTTCCTTCCAAACAGCCTGGTATCAAAATTTCCTAGCTTGAAATTCTTTCAGGCACCTTATGTCTACATGATCATCATCTCCTCAAGGCAGCAGAGCAGGATTAGGATCCTTTTTCCCTGTTTTGTATGAGTTCTGTACTCACTGTCTCTGGTTCTTTGATGCAAGAAAAAAAAATCCTTTAAAAGCACTTTATAGATATTAGTAATTTATAGTAATTAGGTTTATTCCTTAATGATAGTTTAAGATAGCCTGTGGTTACTTTTACAGTGTTAAGAATCCACATTAAGTCAGTAATTATAAAATATTTACCATATGCCACACAATTTCATACTGAATCTTCACCTAAAATTCAGCACTACAGTTCAATAATCCATAGAAGAAGTTAAAACTCAGAAGAAAATATAGCCTTGAGTAGGGTCCTGGGTGATGTGTTTTTACTTTTGCTGACATGGTTTTCTTATCAATAAGCAGTGGGGAAGTAACACTGTTAGCATTTGTGGGAGGGATAAACAGCTTCACAAAGAGTCGTGAAGTTAATGAAGGCTGTGTATGTTACAGGAACTAACACATTATTAAGTTTACAAACATGTGTGCATAAAAAAATACGTTAAGAACCATACCATATGATGTTATCGCTTAAGGATTTTTTTTCTTAGAAAACAAACAAGCAAATACTTCATTTATAAGAGATCTCTAATCTGTCTTGCTTTTGAGAGTCTCGTAACTCATGACCACACTTTCCAAATACAATTTTTCTCAATACTAATAGTAAGTGGAGATCTGGTTCTCAGAATAAGTCCTCTAATTCTGTATCATTCCCTCATTAATCCCTCGGCAGTGCAGTACATACACCCCTACCACAGACTGACTAGAAGCAATACTATATTTCAAAATTCATCTTTATATTTTCTATTTTTAAGAAAGCCAGTGCCCAAATTACTTCAATTACATTTTTCTACAGCCATAAGTTATTTCACATTTTGAATTCCTGTTGGGTATGTCCTCAAACTTGTTTTCTCATTCACAATGCCTAATACGTTAGCTCCTTTAATATATTCTAGCATATCACATTTTGTTTTATAGTTTTATTTTATTTTATTTTTATTTCTTTTGAGAATTTTATGCATGAGAACTGTTTATATAAATTCCATCCCTTCCCATCTCCTTCCAACTCCTCAATACCCTTTTCACTTCTCAAATTATTCGTCTCCTCCTTATTACTGTTTGATATACAATTGGCTAAATCAATTTAGTTTTACTTCTATGTACATGTGTTTAGGACTGATATGGGATGGGCTCAGTCTTTTCCAGACAAGGGCATCCTCCTCATATTAAATTCCTATTCTTAATTCATTTGACATTTAGTGTATGTTTAAGAAAGTTCATCTTAGCAACCAGGCATACCACACAATAATATGGATGCACATTTTCTTCTAGATTATATTTTGAGTTAAGTTCAAAAGTTTGTATGAAAATACCAATTCAGAGATGAGAAGAGAATGGCTGTGAGGATTTGCTATTGCTTTCTATTATACTGGTAAGGGTATTGCAGATGAGAAATTATGAAGGAAAGACTGTCCTCTTCCCAATAACTCCCGAATTCCCCAAAGGTCAAATGAGGCTTTTTCTAGAGGAAAAGGAGGCCAAGGACCAATCTACATTTCAATGTCAATCTAACCTTGCAAGCCCTCAGATATTTCACTGGCTACTGGCTTCTTCTTTGTAATTGGAATGAGGTCTGGCTGTCACAGCATTGCAGGCAGGATCCATGGAGAATTGTGTTCAAATTGGAAAGGAGTTTCCTCTCATTAAAAGCAAAGGAAATCAAGTGTAAGTCTTACTGCTGTTAGCAGCAGCCATGTACATTGACTCTGTGGATCTCAGGGGCTGCTCTCCAGGTCTAGAGGGAGCTATCCACAGAGCAGGAACAAACATCTCTTTCCTATGCCTATTACTATCCACCTCCAACTTAGGGATCCAGAAAGTTGCAATGTGGAAACACAGGTCTTTTTTCTTTCTTTTCTTTCTTTCTTTCTTTTTTTTTTTGTTGAAAACACAATTATTTATGTTAAAAAAAGATTTGGATTAAAATAATGGGGAAATGATTCAGTTGTCAACTTTTCTTTTAAATAACTGCATAAGACTATATTTTAATATCAATAGTGCCATTCATAAATGCAACTATTAATTGAGAACCTTTTACACATTATTACTTTCAGTTTGCACTGAAGGGTTAATGACCTGAAAGCCCAGGGAAGCTGAGAAAACTCCAGACAGGAAACTTGACTTGATCACACCTGGGGATGGTGCTCACATGGCACAGAGGGCTGTTTTTATTTTAAGGCAGAAAAGGGTACTTTGGGCATGGAAGATTTTATCTTCAGGTCAGTTCTCTGTCTCCAAGTGGTAGATAGCAATGGAGGTTAGTATGTTGATCTTTGTCAGAAGTGTTGGATGAAGAAAGGGTACAAATGCATTAACCCTTCATTATTACTGAAAGTAATAATGTGTATAAGGTTCTCAATTAATAGATTCATTTATGAATGGTACTATTAATATTAAAATATAGGCTTATGCCTTTATGGGATCCAGGACTGTAGAGAAATGCATACTGAAGAGAATCCATGCTTTCCAAAAGCAAACTGTGGCTATAACACATAGAGTTTGGACAAACACTTCTGCTCAGGTTTCTCAATAGTTTAGAGATTATTTTATGAAGATTAAGAGAGCATATGCTCGAAAGTACTCACTCTCATGTAATTCATAGGCACCCTCTAAAGAGTGATAGGATTCTCTTGTATCTTTAGATACTAGTTCTTCTCAAAAGTATCCACATCTTCGTGTTTGTCTCATTGTGTTAGTAGGATGAAAAAAATGAAGCTCTCCCTGAGGTCTTAGGAGATATGACAAAGACCAAAAAAAAAAAAAAAAAAAAAAAAAAAAAAAAAAAAAAAA